>APFE030882422.1:303487-357331 GCA_000404065.3 Pinus taeda
GGCAAGCATAAAAAATAATTTTTTCAAATTTTTAAATATAGCCGATATTTTGCCGATATTTTCAAAATATCGCGATATTTTGCCGATATTTTCCGATATTTGCTGACATTTTCCGATATTTCCCGATATTTGCCGATATTTTCAAAACAGAAAATATCGCGATATTTTCTCGGCGATATATCGTTTTGCCGAAAATATCGCGATATTTTTGAATATCGCCGATATTATCAACAGTGATTTCAATTGTTGATTTCAATCTTTGTGAAGGCTGCAATTGTGTTTACTTCGATGTTTCTGTAATTAAATAACTTGTTAATGTAAAGAACAAGTAGGAGATAGTAAACCAAACATTGCAATAGGGGTTTGCGATGTGTTAGATTCAGGAATTTTTACATGGTATTAGAGGGATTGCAGATCAAGGACGACTAAAGACACCAACCAGGAGAAATCTAAAAATTTGCGAAGAGAAGCAGATGTCTCGAACGGCAGCGTTGTTCCAGAGCTGAAGCAACAAGAGGACGAGTGACGCAATGCAGAGCAAGTCACGCAAAGGCTCACACAAATCCTACGTCAGCATTTTGAGCCAGGAGAAGGGCCAGCGCAGAGGCAAAGAAGGGCAGAACTGGCTCACGCAAAGCCACGTCATCCTTCTCGGCCAGGAAAGAGTGACGCACTTGATTAGGGATTTGATCCAACCTAAGCCGTGATTGCGTAGAGATTGAAGGGCTCAGATTCTTCAGTTGTCGAGGCTAACGGAGCTATGCAGATTGTGATTTGAGGAGATGGTGGGACGATGTTTTTGTTGGTGCAAAACAATGTCTAAGGACACGGAACCAAGATAGAGGGAAGCACTTCCTCGACGGATTTCTAGCCAAGAAATCCAGATCCGAGTTGCAGCAGCAAAGGAGAATTGGAGAGGAGCGGTTCGACATTTAGCAGGAGGATTTCCAGCAGGGAAATTAGGACTTATAGGGAGATTTACAAAAGGAAAGTCGAGACTCAGAGGGAGTCCAGAAGAGGAGCTAAAATGGCAGCGAACGGACTGAGGGATCAGGGCAGGTTGGACGAGGCTTCCAACTTTGTCCTTTGGAAGGCCAGGATCTTGGCAGTCCTGGATTGACATTGAATCAAGAACTTTGCCATTGAGAACCATGGCTATCCCAGTCGACCAGCTGAGAATGAGAAGTATGAGGATGCAATGGCGAGGGCAAAGTGCATGACCCTTGACGGGGTCAAAGATCATGCCGTACCACATATTGCTGAAAAGAACACAGCAAAGGAGATGTGGGACACTTTGAAAACCTTGTATTAGGGCACTTTCGTGTAGCAGAAGTTGCCATTGGAAAATCAGTTGCGGTCGTATCAGAGGCAGAAAGGAGAGCAGATAGATTTGTTCCTCCTCAGAATGCAGGAGATTCGTGACCAGCTCAACACCGGATCTAGATTTCATGGTGAGGACAGCCCTAAATGCAGTCTTCGAGGAGTGGGAAACATTTGTCCATAGTATTTTGGGCAGGGCTAACCCTTCTAGGATGGGAGGAGGTGTGGGCGACTCTTCGCCAAGAAGAGATCAGGCGGATGACCAAGACAGGGAGTAGTGGCAGGGGAGGACGAATTAAGAAAGTGGAGGAGGAGGAGGAGGATGCGACTCTAGCATTTGCGGGACAAGGGAAGAGGAAGAAGAAGGATATCTCCAAGGTGAAGTGCTTCCATTGTGGGGAGCTGGGACATTATGCATCCCAGTGTCCCAATAAGAAAAACAAGGGAGAGGCTTCTGATTCCAAGGCAACTCCAGCTAAGGCGGAGAAAGAAGTCGACACTGATGACGACTGTGCCATGAGTGCTCATGCACCTCTAGAGAAGAGGTGGGGAGACATCGAGTTGTAGTCAAGGGGACTACATACTAGGGGCAGGATCCTTGAGGTGCCCAAACTCTTGGATCATATCTGGCTATAGGAGCCCTTAACGATAGTAGCAGGATGACAAAGGTTGAGTGAAGTAATGTGTAGTGGAGCAGCGAGGCAGTGCTTGGGTGCAGAAATCTGAAGCAGCGCAGTGGAGATTGCAATAGTGCGAGAGGCATAGAGGTGTATGCAGCAACGCAGTGGCAGCAGAGGGAGCATAGGATAGCAACAGGGCAGCTTCAGCATCATGAGGCTTCCACACTAACTGGGATGTCAGCATTTGGGTAGATCAGTTACTTCTCCGTAACTGAGCTGCAGTGGCAGTGCTAGGGGCAGCATCGGCAGCATATTGAGAGGGAGCTGCAGTACAGATGTAGCAGTGGCAGTGGCAGTGTCATAGGCAACAGTATCGGAAGTAGCAATGCAGATGATGTGAGGCAGCAGGCCAAGCATCAACACAGGTACCAGTGCGAAAGGATCAGTGTCATGTTCCAGTGGTGGAGCATTACTAGAACACAATCCTTGCTAAGAGAGTGTTAATTTGTGGTAGCATCGGATGTGCTCTAGCCATGAAAATTGGTGGAGAGGCTAAGGCACATAAGATCTCCAAGACCCATTAATGGTTTGGGGAAATTCCACCCAGTTGAAAAGATATTAAAATAATTAATATTTTTAATGGGGTTACTTAGGAAAATTAAAATATTAATGGGAATTAAGATAAAACTAGGTGAGAATGTTCTAAATGACATGGATAAAGCCAAATCTAATCTTAGTCATTGATTAGAGACTTAATCTCGACCGTTGAAGACTCAACAGGAAAATATAAGAGGAGGCTTGAGAGTCAGTTGGAAATACACCAAGAGAGATCAAGAATTCGATTTTCTTGGGCAAGATTTGCTGAGGAAATCGAGTTAGTGATCAGTTGGAGCGAGGGGCAGTTCAGTAAGTGATTTTCATCTGAGGCTGAAGAATACATAGCAGAGAGGCAGTCAAGTGTTGGAAGAGGCAGCGCAGAGCCTAGGAGGGTTGACACAAAGGCTGAGGAGGCCAGCATAGAGGACGCAGAGGGCCAAAGAGACTGACACAGAGGACGCAAAGAGCTTCAGAGGCTGCACTGAGGTGATTTCGTGGGGCAGACTGAGAGCTGATCAGCTGACGCAAAGGCAGAGAGGGTGATACAATCCCTGAAGGGTGACGCAGTTCCAAAGGAGTGCATGGAGCAGCTTTCATTATCCAACACAAGGAACAACCCTAGTCAATGTGGGGTTGTTCATCTAGTTGTTGATTAGTCGGAATATCTGTCTCCGAATAGAGGTACTACTACCAAGGGCATTCTCTATTGAGTGAACCATTTCTGGCACCTTAGTTGTATTCAAATATCTTCTTAATAATAAAACCCTCATATATGTTGCACCTGTTTTCCCGCATTGGGTTTTTCCGGGGACGATTGTCCAAAAATAACGATGTCCCTTGTGTTGTCTCAATTTATTTCAGTTGTTGATCTGTATCTTTGTGAAGGCTGCAATTGTGTTTACTTCGATATTTATGTAATTAAATAACTTGTTAATGTAAAGAACAAGTAGGAGATAGTAAACCAGACATTGCAGTAAGGGTTTCTGATGTGTTAGATTCAGGAATTTTCACATTATGCAAATGAAGGAAGTATTATAATCAATGGTATGCAATTCTCTTTGGAATCAATGGAGGCAATCCCAATCTAAAAGAGCAAGAGCAGTGAAGAGGTTGGTTGTTGCTGATGAATGGTGGGATGGGGGGATTACCTCTTCGCATTTACTATGCCAATTGTGGATTTGCTCCACATGTTTGACACAGATATGCCTAATTTGGGAGAGGTGTATGAGAGCATTGACTCTGTTGAAGAATCAAGGGCAGTTATGTATATTAGGATTCTTCTATACTTGATAACAATTAGTGAAGCACTTTTACAATTTATCTTAGCTTGATCTTCTTCTTATTATTAATATGTGTGTTTACTTCATCAAACCACTACCAGAACATAAGAAACAAGAACACAAGATGTTGTCTCTTTTCCGGGGCCAAAACCTATCTCTTTTCGAGAGGAAAACCCTTTTGTAAGTTTCTCTTATTGAAGCTTTTTATTGATCAATGCCAAACCCTAGACCGTTGACTAGAATGTCCTCCAAGCACAAGTCCAGTCTTCGTCCTTCCTGCACTTCGTTCCTCGGCACTTAGTCTTCCTTCTTCCAGCACTTTGCTCCCCGTCAGTTCGTCCTCGTTCTTTGTTCTTTGATTGGAGATAGATCTTGCTTATGTGAGCTCTTAGATGAGATGCTTCTCTTATGTATTTAGTGATATCCCTCACTTATGGAGACACCTTTCTCTTGATCAAATGAGATCCTTCTTGAGATGTATATGTAGACTGATGTGATTGTACAAAAGCCCGAGATTCTCGCACATGTGGTAGGTATCCTTGTGAATTAGGGTTCTTTCACCTTCGCTTGAGAGAGAGTCTTCTTCACTTCAGCAAGAGGCCTTGTAGGCCTAAGTTTCTAGCCCAAACAAAGATGAATAGTGACTATGATCTTGCTACTAATATACCCACAAATTTCCCTCCTTTTCTCGCACGCGTGACTGTACGTTTCCCTAGAAACAATCCTTTTGACTTCAGTATAGACTTCATCCTTCTTCGCTGCACTGGAGGCTCCTTAAACTTCGTCCTTCTTCGCTTTTCCTCGACTTCTCTCGCTCATTATTCTCAGAGGTGCTTTCTTGTCATTATGAGGAAGTGGACAGCCTTTATATATATAGGATTGTGCCTCCTTTAGGCCAACTTGAGGCTCACTCGTTGACTGTAGGCCGACTTGAAGTTTCTTCTTCATTTTTGCTGCTAGGAGGATGTCGTTGCATGGAGAGGACTTGACTTTGCTTGGAGATATTTCCTTTCACTCTTATACAAGTTTATGCATATTGTAACATGCCCTTAAGGGTCTTCAATAATACATTGACTCTTTGACTTCCTAGAATCACTTAAATATGTGCTTGACCTACTTCAATGAGCAAGAAACTCATTGATAAATATAACAAAAATAATATTCTGTGAAAAATTCTTTATCTAACACATCTAAAACCCCTACTACAATTCCTGGTTTACTATCTCCTACTTGTTCTTTCATTAACAAGTTATTCAATTGCATAAACATCGAAGTAAACACAAATGCAACCTTCACAGATATACAGATCATGCACTAAAGTAAACAGAAACAATAACACAAGGGACACCGTTATTTTTGGACAATCGTCCCCAGAAAAACACAATGCGGAAAAACCAGTGCAACATATAGAGGGTTTGTATTATTAAGCAAATTTTTTAATACAAGCAGTAGTACCTCTCTCCGAAGCAAATATTCTGGCAAATCAGCAACCGGATGATCAACCCCATAGTGACTCTCACTGTTCCTTGTGTTGGACAGCGAAAGCTGCTCCAAGCACTGATCTAGAACTGCGTCACCCTCTCCCGGCTCAAGATCTGCTGATCAACTCCCAGTCTGCCCTACAGAATCTCCCAACACTGCCTCTAAAGCCCTCTGTGTCCGCTACATCAACCTCTACAGCTTTTGCATCAGCCTCTACGACCCTTTGCGCCCTCTGCATTGGCCCATCTGGCCTCTGCGTCAGCACTTCTTGGGCCTGCGCGGCTCTTTCAGCACTTCACTGCCTCTTTGCTATGTATGCTCCAGCCTTGGATCGAAATCCCTTGTTGAACAGCCCCTCAATGCAATTGATCTCTAACTCGATTTTCTCAGGAAACCCAGCCCAAGAAAATCAAATTCTTCATCTCTCTTGGTGTATCTCCAACTGACCCTCAAGCCTCCTCTTATACTTTTCCTGTCGACAATTCAACGACCGAAATTAATCCCTAATCAACGGCTAAGATTAGGTCTGGCTTGATCCTCGTCACTTAGAACTTTCTCACCCATTTTGTATTAATACACATTAATATTTTTATTTTCCTAAGTTTAGACTTGACAACCCCTTAAAAATATTAATTATTTTAATATCTATTCATTCGAGGGGAATTTTTGTAAACGATTTCTGGGTCTTGGAGATCTCATGTGCCTTAGCCTCTCCACCAAATTTCATGGCTAGAGCACATCCGATGCTATCAAAAATCAACACTCCCTCTTAGTGAGAAATGTTCTCTAGTCATACCTCAATCGAAGCATCACACTGATCCTTCGCATCGGTCCTCTATGTTGATGCTTGGCCTACTGCCCCACATCCACTGCATTGTTGCTTCCTATACTGTTGCCCATGATATTGCCACTGCCACTGCTACATCTGTGCTACAGCTCCCTCTCAACATGTTGCATCATGTTGCCCATAGCGCCACCATTGCTAACTACTGCACTGCAACTCAGTTACCGAGAAGTAACTGACTTCACCCAAACACCGACATCCCAGTCAATCTTGAAGCCTCGTGATGTTGAAGCCACCTCTGTTGCTATCCTGTGCTCCCTCTGCTGCCACTCTGCTCCTGAAACCTCCTTTGTGCCTCTCGCACTGTTGCAACCTCCACTGCGCTGCTACAGACTTTTGCACTCTGGCACAACCTTGCCGCTCCATCACACCTTGCTCCACCTGGCACCTGTCATCATGTTATTGTCGTTAAAGGCTCCCATAGATATATGTGATCCAAGAGTTTGGGCACCTCAAGGATCCTGCCCCTCTTTTGTAGTCCTCTCGACTACAGCTCAATGTCTCCACACCTCTTCTCTAAAGATGCATGAGCACTCATGGCACAATCATCATCAGTCTCGACATCCTTCTCTGCCTTTGCTAGAGCAGCCTTTGAGTCGGAAGCTTCTCCCTTGCCTATGTTCCTGGGGCACTGAGAGGCATAATGTCCCAGTTCCCCAGAGTTGAAGCATTTCACCTTGGAGATGTCTTTCTTCTTCCTCTTCTAAACCCCTTGTTGTCCCGCAGATGCTAGAGTTGCATCCTACTCTTTCTTGATTCGAACTCCCTTACTGCTACTCCCGGCCTTAGTCAACCTCCTGATCTCTTCCTATTGAAGAGCTGCCCACATCTACTCCCAACTGGGGAGAGTCGCTCTACCCAAAATGCTTTGGAAAAATGTCTCCCAGTCCTCGGAGGCTACATTGAGAGTAGTCCTAACCATAAAATTTGGATCCGGTGTAGACCCCACGGAAGTAAGCTTGTCACGAATTCCTTGCAACCTAAGAAGGAACAGATCTATCTCCTCTCCTTTCTGCATCTGATATGACCCCAACTGATTCTCTAAAAACATCTTCCGCTGCATGGAAGAGCCTCCCTTGTTGTGTTCTTCTCAGCAATGTGGTATGACATGATCCTTGACCCTGTCTAGAATCATGCATTTTTCTTTCGCCTCGGCTTCCTCATACTTCTCATTTGCATTTGGGTCAACAGGGACAGCTACGGTTTTCAACGTATAGTCCTTGATGTGATGTTTATCCAGGATTGCCAGGATCTTGACCTTCTGGATGACAAACTTGGAAGCCCTATCCAATCTGGCCTGATCCCTCAATCTGTCCACTGCCATCTTTGCTCCTTTTCTCTAGACTCCCTCTGAGTCCTGATTTCCCTCTCAAAAATCCTTTGGCCAACTATCGAATCACTCCTCTCCAATCCTCCTTTGTCGCTACAACCTGGATCTAGATTTCTTGGCTAGAAATCTGTCGAGGTATTGCTTCCTTCTACCTTGGTTTAGTCTCCTTAGACATTGTTCTTCACTCACAGAAACAGCGTCCCACCAACTCCGCAAATCAAAATCTGCTCAGCTCCCTTAACCCCAACAACTGAAGAATCTGAGCCCTTTTGGCTCTATGCAATCACAATGAGAGCTCGATCAGCTCCTCCTAGCCACTACATCAATATTTCCTGGTTGAGAAAGATGACTTGGCACTGCGTAGGTCTAATTTGCCCCTCCTCTGCCTCTGTGTTGGCCTAGATAGTTGATGCAACCACTGCGTGGTCTCCTCCCAGCTACTGCGTCACCTTCACCTGCTTAGAGTGTTGACGCAAGCACTGCGTGAGCCTCTACGTCACCTTCTCTGCAATGCGTCCCTCCTACGTCTCTAGCTTAGGAACAATGTTCTCTCTTGGGACAGCTGCTTTTCTGCTACAAATTCTCAGATTTCTCTATTGGTGTCTTCAGTCGCTTATGCTCTGCAATCCCTTTGATACCATGTGAAAATTTTGAATCTAACACATCAGAAATCCCTACTGCAATTTGTGGTTTACTATATCCTACTTGTTCTTTACATTAACAAGTTATTTAATTCCATAAACATCAAAGTAAACACAAATGCAACCTTCACCGATATACAGATCATGCACTGAAGTAAACAGAAACAATAACACAAGGGACACCGTTATTTTTGGACAATCGTCACTGGAAAAACCCAATGCCGGAAAACTAGTGCAACATATAGAGGAACTGTATTATTAAGCAGATTTCTTAATACAACTAGGGTGCCAGAAATGGCTCACCCTTCAAAGACTATCCTTGGCAGTAGTACCTATCTAGGGAGAGATATTACGGCAAATCAGCAACTAGATGATCAACCCCACAGTGACTCTGATTGTTCCTTGTGTTGGACAGTGATATTGCTCCAAGCACTGCTCTGGAACTGCGTCACCCTCTCTTGGCTCAGGATCTGCTAATCAGCTCCCAATCCACCCCACGAAATCTCCCAGCACTGCCTTTGAAGCCCTCTGTGTCATTTGTGTCAGCCTCTACGGCTTCTACGTTAGCCTCTACAACCCTTTGCGTCCTTTGCACTGGTTCCTCTGGCCTCTACGTCAGCCCTTCTTGGGCCTGCGCTGGCTGTTCTGACACTTCATTGCCTCTCTGCTATGTATTCTTCAACCTCGGATCGAAATCCCTTGTTTAACTACCCCTCACTTCAACTGATCTCTAACTCGATTTCCTCAACAAACTCAGCCCTAGAAAATTGAATTCTTGATCTCTCTTGGTGTATCTCCAACTAACCCTAAAGCCTCCTCTTATACTTTTCTTGTTGACGATTCAACGGCCGAGATTAAGTCCCTAATCAACGGCTAAGATTAGATCTGGCTTGATCCTCGTCACTTAGAACTTTCTCACCCATTTTATATTAATACACATTAATATTTTTATTTTCCTAAGTTTAGACTTAGGAACCCATTAAAAATATTAATTATTTTAATATCTCTTCATCCAAGTGTAATTTCTCCAAACGATTTCTAGGTCTTGGAGATCTCATGTGCGTTAGCCTCTCCACCAAATTTCATGGCTAGAGCACATCCGATGCTACCAAAAATCAACAATTTCTTTTCTTGAATAAATATAAATATCAAAAGTACATTTATGAAGACCTAACCTAGTTACACTTTCTTCAACACTCCCTCTTAACTAGAGAGGTATACATAAATCATTACAAGGTGTTTGGCTATTTTTCAATCTTGAAGAATTCACATATGAGAAACGTGATTGGCAATCCATTTGTTATAGCATCATAGTAACCAACATAGTCCATAGCAAGGCCTTGATTAACAACTCTATCTCTCATAAGATCAGAGCACAATGTTGGCAAGACCAATGACTTATAGACACCTTAGTCATTGTCTCTCAAGGTACATACCTACCCAGGTGTTCACTGAGTATGACCTTCTAGGACTATTCTTGTCTTGGGTTCCCAACCCTCAAAAGAATATCAGTCCTCTTGCCTACTCTTGCCTTGGATGCCCTACACATCCACAAAGAGTATCAGATGTCAGATGATTACCCAATTCTCCCATTCTTTCTTCCCAAGTGAAGACAAGAATGTTGTGTCTATCTCTTCCTCTCAATTGAGAAAGATATGCCCAAGTATCCTTTGACAAGGTACTGTTGAAATTTCTAAGTCTAACCGTTAGAAATTCTTCCTACACTATTTGGTTTATTTCGCCTACTTGTTTAATTACTTAACAAGTTCTTTAACTGTATAAATATTGAAATAAACACAACCGCAGGCTCAACCATCTACAGATCATCAACTGAAAGAAATAGACAAACACACAAGGGACACCATTATTTTTGGACAATTGTCCCTAGAAAAACCCAACTTGGGAAAACCGGTGCAGCAATTATGAGGGATTAAGTAACTTTCTTGAGTACAACTGGGTGCCAGACTGGCTCACCCGACAGAGAAATCAATCTGGCAGTAATACCTCTCTTTGGAAGCAGATATTCCGCAAGTTTGCTCCACGAAAAACTCTCCAACGCCTCTCTGAAGCTCTGCGTCAGCCCTCCTGGCCTCTACATCAGCCTGAAACCCTTCACGTCAGCCCTCTGATGCTATGTGCAGGCTCTTTGGCCATCTACGTTACTCACACAGGCCCCGATAGCCTCTGCGCAATCCCTCTGGCTCTCTACATGGCTTCTGCTGGCTCTGCGTAGCCTTCTCTGCCTTTGTGCTAGTCCTTCGGCACTATCTCTGCCTCTCTGCTATTCATTTACTGCCCCTCGTTGCAACTCTAATCACTGGTTCGATTTCTCTCAGCAAACCCCGCTCCACAAAATCGAACTGACTGATGAACTTGGTGTATCTCCAACTAACCCTCAAGCCTCCTCTTATACTTTTCCTGTTCAATCTTCAATGGTCAAGATTAAATCTCTAATCAACGGCTAAGATTAAATTTGGCTTGATCCATGTCATTTAGAACCTTCTCACCCAGTTTTATATTAATACCCATTAATATTTTTATTTTCCCAAGTTTAGACTTAAGAACCCATTAAAAATATTAATTATTTTAATATCTCTCTAACCAAGTGGAATCTCCCCAAACCATTTCTGGGTCTTGGAGATTTCATGTGCTTTAGCCTCTCCACCAATTTTCATGGCTAGAACACATTCGATGCTACCCCAAATCAACACTCCCTCTTAGCAAGGAATGTGCTCTAGTAATGCTCCACCACTAAACATCACTCTAATCATCCGACACTGGTACCTGTGCTAATGTTTGGCCTGCTGCCCAACATCCTTTGCATTGTCACTTCTTGTATTACTGCCCATGGCTCTTCTATTGCCACTACTACATCTGTACTGTAGCTCCCTTTGCATCCGTGTTGTTGTTGGTCCTTTCTCCCAACACTGCATCTGCACTACAGCCCTCTCTCATCATGTTGCATCTTGTTGCCCATAGCACTACCATTGCTACTACTGCACTGCAACTCGGTTACTGAGACGATGATAACTGATCTACCCAACTACTGACATCCTTGTCAGGTTAGAACCCCCCCTCCTGATGTTAAAGCTCTCTATGTTGATATATTGTGCTCCCTCTACTGCCTATGCACTGTTGCAACAACTTTGTAGCTCTCACACTGCTGCAAACACCTTTGTGCCTTCCTGCACTACTGCAACCTCCTATGTGCCTCTCGCACTGCCACAACCCCCACTGCGCTGCTACAGATCCCTGCACTCTAGGACTGTTCTATCGCTCCATCCGCATCTTGCTTCTACCAACATCCGTCATCCTACTACTGTCTCTCGGGGGCACTCGTAGCCGAATATATCCAAGAGTTTAGGTACCTCAAGGATCCTGCCCCACATCTTTTGTACTCCTCCTGACTACAGCTCGATGTCACCCCACCTCTTCTCTAGAGGTACATGAGCACTCATGACACAATTGTCATTAGTCTCTACTTCCTTCTCCACCTTAGCCGACGCTGCCTTGGAGTCAAAAGCCTCTCCCTTATTCTTCTTCTTAGAACACTGGGTTGCATAATGGCCCAGCTCCCCACAACGGAAGCACTTTATCTTGGAGATGTCTTTCTTCTTCCTCTTCCCTTGTTCTCTCGCAGATGCCAGAGTCGCATCCTCTTCCTCCTATTTCTTGATTCGGCCTCCTTTGTTGCTACTTCCTGCCTTGGTCAGCCGTCTGATGTCTTCTTGGCAAAGAGTTGCCCATAATTCTTCCCATCTTGGAAGATTCGCTCTGCCCAAAATGCTTTGGATGAATGTCTCCCACTCCTCGGAGACTGCGTTCAGGGTGATCCTCACCATTAACTCCTGATCCGACGTGGCCCCTATGGAAGTAAGTTGGTCCCGAATCTCCAACGACCTCCTGACGAATAGATCTATCTGCTCCCCCTTCTACATCTCATACGACCGCAGCTGCTTCTTGAATAGCATCTTCCTCTACACAGAAGTGCCCTGATACAATGTCATCAAGGTATCCCACATCTCCTTTGTCGTATTCTTCTCTACAATATGTTGAACTACATGATCCTTGACCCCATCAAGACTTATGCACTTTGCCTTGGCCATTTCATCCTCATACTTTTCGTTATTAGCTGGGTCAACTGGGATAGCCACAATTCTCAAGGCGAAGGCCTTGATGCAATGTCTATCCAGAATAGACAAGATCCTCGCCTTCTAGATGACAAAGTTGGATGCTCCATCCAACCTATCTTGATCCCTCAGTCCATTCATTGCCATCTCTGCTCTTCTCTTCGACTCCCTTTGAGTCTCTACTTCCCTCCTGGAAGTCCACTTCTAGACTCCCTCTGAGTCTCGATTTCCCTCCTCGAAATCCTCTCCTAGACTCCCTCTAAGTCTTGATTTCCCTCCTGGAAATCCTTCTGCCAACCGTCGAATCGCACCTCTCTGATCCCCTTTGCTCCAACACTGATCTGGATTTCTTGGCTAGAAATCCGCCTAGGTAGCGACTCCCTCTACCTTAGTTCTATCCCGTTAGGTACTGTTCTGCTTCGACAGCAACAACACCCCACCAACTTCACAATCCACAATCTACCCACAATTCCCTAGGCCCCAACAGTTGAAGAAACTAACCATCTTAGCTTTGCGCAATCCCGACAAGGCTGCATCACTACTCTGGCCAACTGTGTCAATCCTCCCTGGCTGAGCAAGATGGTGTGGCTCCTCGTGAACCTCTTTTGGCTTCCTCTGTCGTTGCGCTGACCTTCTCTCCGCCTCAAAATGATGACATAGACCCTCTGCATCACTCCTCTACTGCTTTATGCTTAGGAACAGCTTCTGTGTCTCAGGGCAACTGTTTCTACTACAAATTTTCTGATTTCAACTAGTGCCTTCAGTTCTCCTGTGATCTGCAACACTCTGATACCATGTTGAAATTTCTAAGTCTAACCCGTTCGAAATTCTTCCTGCACTATCTGGCTTATTTCACCTACTTGTTTAATTACTTAACATGTTATTTAACCATATAAACACTGAAATAAACACAAATGCAGTCTCAACCATCTACAGATCATCAACTGAAAGAAATAGACAAACACACAAGGGACATCGTTATTTTTGGACAATCGTCCCTAGAAAAATCCAACTTGGTAAAACCGGTGTAGCACTTCTAAGGATTTTATTATTAGGCAACTTTCTTGAGTACAATTGGGTGCCAAACTGGCTCACCCGACAGAGAAATCAACCTGGCAGTAATACCTCTCTTCGGAAGCAGATATTCGGCAAGTCTGCTCCATGAAAAACTCTCCAATGCCTCTTTGAGGCTCTGCGCCAACCCTCCTGGCCTCTGCATCAACCTAAAACCCTTCATGTCAGCCCTCTAATGCTCTACGCAAGCTCTCTGGCCCTCTATGTCACTCACGCGGGCCCTGGTAGCCTTTGCGCAATCCCTCTGGCACTCTATGTGGCTTCTGCTAGCTCTGCGTAGCCTTCTCTGCCTCTGCGCTAGTCCTTCGACACTATCTTTGCCTCTCTGCTATGCACTCACTGCCCCTCGTTGTAACTCTGATCACTAGTTTGATTTCTCTCATCAAACCTTGCTCCAAAAAATCGAACTGACTGGTCAACTTGGTGTATCTCCTACTGACCCTCAAGCCTCCTCTTATACTTTTCCTGTTCAGTCTTCAACAGTCGAGATTAAATCTCTAATCAACAGCTAAGATTAGATTTTGCTTGACCCATGTCATTTAGAACCTTCTCACCCAGTTTTATATTAATACCCATTAATATTTTTATTTTCCTAAGTTTAGACTTAAGAACCCATTAAAAATATTAATTATTTTAATATCTCTCTAACCGGGTGAAATCTCCCCAAATCATTTATGGGTCTTGGAGATCTCATCTGCTTTAGCCTCTCCACCAGTTTTCATGGCTAGAGCACATATGATGCTACCCCAAATCAACAGGTACTTGTCCAAGTTCCTTTGTAATTGGGAACTTGTTATAACTCCCTCTTAGCTAGGGACTTGTCCATTCATCAACAACTTCTTCATGGGTCCTTCAGCTACTTGATCTCCTTCTTTGATGTCATGAATTCTTTGTTCTAACTTCTTGGTAGGGCACCAGCCATTGATCACTTTCCTTCTTGGTTTGTCATGTCATTACTTCTTCGTAGAAAATGTCCTTCTAGATGTGTGTCAAGTTCTTTCATCATCTGGCTACTCCTTTGTCATTTGTCTATGCTTTTAGAATACTTATCACATAGATGCTTAGTTGCACTTGCTTGTTTCCATCCTTCAATTTGGTAGCCCTTCATGACTTCATCCCAACTTGCTTCAGCATTAGATAGTGCTTTTGTTGGACGGCCTCTTCATCATGACATCTTCGTAGAGTTGAACCAACAATATGCACCTTAATATCTCCAAGGCCTTCATAGGTGTCAAGGGTCCTTGGATCTTTTTCTTCCTTTGTCAGAGTTGTCATGCCTTCTTTCGGGAGATGTCTTTAATGGATCTTGTTGAATATTGATTCCTTATGACAATGTGTTCTTCACATGCTTGATCTCTTTCTTCATTTGCCCCTTCTTGAGTTGTTTAGATAACAACCTTATACTTCCTCGTGAGAGCACTTTCTTCTTTTCCTGCTTACTTGAACTAGTCAACATTTCTTCTTCACATGTCTTTTAGTTAGCAATCTTGTACAGGTTCTTGATAAAAGAAACTCATTGATAAAAGAAACCCAACAGGTTCTTCTTCTTCATAATTCAGACAAAAGCAGAGCAAAACAAAACAAAGCAGAGCAGAGCAGAACAAAGCAGAGCAGTACAGATCAGTACAGGGCAGAACAAGACAAAGCAGAACAGGCAGAATAGAGCAGAGCAAGGCAAGGGTCGGGTTGTACAGGGCAGTGCATTTGATGGATGAATAGTAGCGACCGACAGACAAATTGCAGATGAAGTTCTCCCTAGTTGAGAGGGAGTGTTAAAATTGGCAACTAGGGCCAAACTTCATGTGGGTCATCTTATTCATGGCTAATAATATGTTCATTAGATTCCTCTCATCGAGAGGTGTAGGATTGATCTAAAGATCATCCGATTCCGATAAGTATTCATGGAGACATGAATTTATTTTGATTATGTAATTATTATCAAGCCGACCTACAACTCATATAGGCTCAGAAGCCCAACAGTCGCATCTATTCAGACATCAACAATTGTGTATAAATACAGGACTTTTCCTCATTTGCACTCACTCATGTCATCACATCTCTCTCTCTCTACTGTGCAGAAAAGAGTCTCTTCTCTACTGCGCAAAAAAGGGTCTCTCTCTCACACATGTGGAAGGAAGTTGTTGAACGTGAACCTGCAACTGCAGATCCAAAGTTTGACTAGCATGAACCATCAAACCTCCTCTTCTAAACTGCACTATAGGTTCATCTGAACCTCCTCTGAAGGCTGCAACTTTTGGTGGTGGAATCAAGTCAATCCGATGGTCGGTTTGCGAGATATCAACTGCCCTAGTTTGAAGGAAGCTACTGAAACTGAAGCTACAACTGCAGATCCAAAGTTTGACCAGCGTGGACCATCAAACCTCCTCTTTTGAATTTCATTGTAGGTTCATCTGAACCTCCTCTGAAGGCTGCAACTTTTGGTGGTGGAATCAAGCCGATCTGACAGTCGATTTGTGAGATATCCACTGCCCTAGTTTTGATGATGAAGCCGCTAATGTTGATGTTGTTGATCTAGGGTTTGCTACTGTTGATAAAAATCAGATTTATTGTATTATTTCTCTATGCTGAATTATTGAAGATAAAAGAAGATTTGATCAAAGGGTTTCCCCACACATTGTGGGGTTTGTCCCTGGCTAGCCGCCACATCTTGTGTCTCTTGTCTTCGCTTGTTTTCTGTCGATCGTTTAATGTTCTATCTACACTTTACTTTATGTACATGTGATTGCTAATATGTGGAATATAATAAGAAAAAGGAGTAAATCGTTATAAGCATAGAACATACCATAACTTAACATGGGATCAAAACTGAGGTGAAGACAAAGCCCGATCAAGAGCAAGAGCAATCACCAAAGACAAGATAGGCAAGGCTATCCTAGAAGATCAAGGAGTGTTGGACCATGTGAGAGGCAATATTGTTGAGACTCCATCAAATGCATCCGTTGTTGGCAGGTACAAATGGAAAAAAGAAGAAGTCAAAACAAAGAAGATCATCTGGGACTCTATCAACAAGCACTTGGTGGCCTACATCTCTGACCTGAACACCTCCAAGGAAATCTACGATAGACTGGTGAGTTTATTTAAAGTTAATGATGCAAATCAAGTTTTGTTTCTTATAAATAAGCTGAGGGAAATCAAGAAGGGTAAAGATGAGAGTATGCAAGCATACTTCTTAAGAATCACTGAGATCAAGAACGATCTCCTATCTATTGGAGAGACCATTACTGACAGAGAAATGGAACTCACGACTCTTGGAGGATTACCATCCGAATGGTACGTGTTCAGGACTACTCTTCTGAACAATAATGTAATTCCTGGTTTCGAGGAATTAATGGCTAGATGCATTCAAGAAGAAACAAGGGTAGAAGAGCAACCAACTGCTCTATCTACTTCTGCTCCTTCGGACTCAATGGGAATTTGGCTCATTGATAGTGGTGCCTCAAGGCACTTCATTGGTTACAAAGAAGTTCTCCATAATCTAATAGAGAAAGAAACTAATCTGGAAATTGTCCTTGGAGATGACATGAAATACCCTGTGAAAGGTGTAGACAATGTCTCTCAAATTGAATCAAGGTAATACGATCCACTTACAGGATGTATTATATGTACCTGACCTCAAAAAGAACCTGGTGTCCATCTCGGCAATGGAAGACAAAGGCTATAAGGTGACCTTCAACAATGGCAAGGTACGTGTATGGAAAAATAATGTTAAAGATGCCTTTACTCTTGGGTTTCGTGTTGATTCATTATATCAGGTTGAGGGAAGTCCGCTAGGTGTCATGTCTTGTGACACATCTCTTCAGTCTGAACTTTGACATCGGAGGTTTGCCCACCTTCATTATAAAGCTCTACCCGATGTAAGACAAATGTTGACAGGGATGCCCGAATTCCAAGTAGAGAAAGAAGGTGTATGTCCAGGATGTGTCGAAGGAAAGCTCAAAAAGGGACCATTCCCCTCAAGCCAAAGCAAGACCTCAGATATATTACAGTTGGTTCACTCAGGAATACCTGAGGTTGGCATTAAGAGGGAGACTACTACACCACATACTCCAAAGCAAAATGGTGTGGCACCGTATGATTGTGGAAGCTGTCTCTATAGGTAGATGATGTAACAATGCCTGATGTGGAAGAACCAATGGATCCTATTTATCCACCTAAGCCTTCCTCTTCCAAGAAGAGGCCTTCATGGCTTAGGGGGATACTTGATGATGCTGAAAGACATGCTGCACCCCAAGGAACCTTTTGTGAAAGTAAGAAACCCAACAGGTATCAGGGATACCTGACCAGTATGAGCACAATCATACAAAATGAGCCTTCATCATTCTTAGATGTCGTCAAGCATCAAGTATGGAAGGATGCTATGACCAAAGAATATGAGTCCATTATGAAGAATAATGTCTGGGAAGTAGTCCCCAGACCCTTAGACAAGACAATTGTTACTTCAAAATGGCTTTACAAGATAAAGTTGTAGCAGATGGAAATACGGAATAGTATAAGGCTCGTTTTGTTGCTCGTGGTTTCTCCCAGAAGGAAGGTATAGACTATGATGTGATATTTGCACCTGTTGCTAGATATACGACCATCCGCTTGATCATAGCCCTTGTGGCTTTACAAGGATGGAACCTACATCAGATGGATGTTAAGACCGCGTTCTTGCACGGTTCGATCAAAGGGTTTCTCCACACATTGTGGGGTTTGTCCCTGGCTAGTCGCCACATCTTGTGTCTCTTGTCTTGGCTTGTTTTCTGTCGATCATTTAATGTTCTATCTGCACTTTACTTTATGTACATGTGATTGTTAATCTGTGGAATATAATAAGAAAAAGAAGTAAATTGTTATAAGCATAGAACATACCATAATTTAACATTTCTTGAATAAACACAAATATCAAAAGTACATTTATGAAGACTTAACCTAGCTACACTTTCTTCAACAGAGTCCATGGTAGAGAAGATAAGGGTGGTTATAAATGCCAAGGAGAATAACCCAGATAAAGTTTTTAAAGAGAAATAAAAGATATATTGACCAAAAGGTAGAACAAGATGACCACCCCATTACACCTTTTGGCCTATGCAGTGAATCCAAAATATTATTCTGCAAAATTGCTAAGTGATCTAGAAAGAACCGCACCAAACAAATACCCAGAAGTCTCACAAGGATTTAAGAAAGCTATTTGTAGATCATAAAATTGGGATTCAGATTCGTTCAAAGTTTGCTCATTTTGTGGGATCAGAAGGTTTGGATGTTGATATTGTTTCTATACAGGACAAGACCAGATTAAGTCCAACTGATTGGTGGAACTACTATGGTGGGGAACTTCCACATATCCAAAAATTGGCCATCAAGATCTTGTCATAGGTTGCTAATTCCTCTTCAACAGAAAGGAACTGAAGTACATATGGTTTCATACATTTGGTGAAGTGAAACAAAATGGGCTCCAAGAAGGCTAAAGAACTAGTGTATGTTCATTTGAACCTTCACCTTCTGTCACACAAGAGTGACAAATACAAATTTGGACCCACCAAAGTATGGGATGTGGAACCAGAGTTGCCTGACTTGAATATGACATTGAACGCCATGTCTCATATGACTTTGTTTGATGAGGAGGCACCAATAGTTGGATCTTCAAATGGACATGACGGCAATGCTCCCACTCCTAGAGAGGATGTGAATCGTAATTACATGGATGAAGACATATTTGATGATACGTAAATGTAATTTATGATGATGTTTCTAACTTTTGAACAATGAACATTGAATACCATAATATGTCATATGATAGTATACTACCAGTCATAGTTTATTTTGTACATTGTACTATGTAGTGTGCATTATTAATTTTAGTGATGGTGTTGTCATGTTGATGATTGAAATTTGAAACAGAAACTTGATGATATGTTGAATGTTATAATAATCACTAATGATGATGACAATGTTTATGCTATATTGATCATGATGATTTGTTCATGTTGAATTCATGATGATGATTATGTATTTTTAGATATAGAATCTAGATTCTAAAAGATGAATGGTAATATGAAATTCTTGTTTTGTTATATGTGTGTGTCGTTTCCTTGCTGTATCATATCCATATTTTTTGAAACTTTGTCGTATCTGTTTCAAACCCCGTATCCATATCCGTTCCCATATCTGTTTCAATGCAACTTAAAATATTACATATATAAATAATAATATATATATATATATATATATATTATATATATTATAAATATTCTGTATTTTTATTTTTATGAAATTTTATTTTTTTAATTAAAAAATATAATTATATTGTTTGTACTTGCCATATCCAGATCCTGGCTTTTCAAAAAACTGGTGGGTCTAGATCCGAATCGTGGTATCATAGATAATAGACAGTCAGAGACACAATTCATAACAACCTATGATTCCAGCAACTAGTTTATCTCGATTTCATTAGAAATACAACCCATCTATAAAGAACCATAAAACACCAGAATGTTAAAAAAAGAGCTGGTCTTCCATTGTCTGAGCTTGAATTTCCAAGGACACCCATGACCCATTTTTCTAAACCACTGTCAGGACCTATCTGTCGACCAACATACCACAAACATTATCTGGTAAATATTATCAAATATTCAGTCTAAATTTATGGTTTTCTATACCTCAATCTCTTTCTCATGTTAGATTTTCTGAACAGTGAAAATAGTTATGTTGCTTAATGCTTAACCGTTCTGAACTTTTTCTTTATAAAGATGCTCATCCCCCACTGTCGTATCACCCTACTGAAAACATATTATTCATTACTGAAGACCCATGGTACCATTTGGTTAACTTGATTATGAGTGTCATTCTCTGCATTCAAAATTCATTTCTATATAAGTTGGGCATACTATAAAACCACAAACCACTATCATGTTAAGAAAATTCAGATCTTCCATCCTCTGAGCTATAATTTCAGGGAAGGATACTCATGACACACATTTTCTAAAACCATTGTCAGAGCCTATCTGTGGACAAGCACACCACAAATATTATCCAGTAAATATATCAAATATTCGCTTCTATTTGATGGTTTTCTATACTTCAATTTCCTTTCTACATTAGACTTCCTGAAAGTCTCTATGTTGCCTAATGTTTACCCTTCCAAACTTTTCCTTATAAAGATGCTCATTCCCTAATCTTATATCACCCTAGACAAAACAAAGCATTTATTATCTAAGACCCATGGCACTGGTTGGTGAACATATTTATATGTACCTAAATGTGAACAAGATTGAATTGCAATATAAGAATGAATGTATTATATAATTACCTTTTCAGAAGGTTTATAAAGATCTGGCAACCTCCAAGGGCATGAATGTGCTCCAAAAAAATTGTAAGAAAATGCTTGTGAGAAAGAAGTCGAAGCACCATATGCAGCACATCCTCAACACACAGCAGATCGTCACTTTTATTCAGAAAAGCAGCAAGAGCTATCACATCTGATATTGAAACATGCTGCCTGCAAATGCCCATTCCTGTGAGCTACCATGGACAGACTGAAGACAAACTCACAATACCAAGATTGCCAAATATGTAACAAGTATTTTGTTCTCTTGAGTGGAAAGGAAGGAAGCAAATCAATGCAAACACGCCATACTTAGAGACACACTAGCATTTTCTGAAACTTAAAAATCATCTCAACACCAAATCTGAGTCACATAAACTGTTGCATACCTTAGCACCATTTCAGCCAGGCTGAGCAACAAAAGGCGAATTTTACCAATTTCTTCTGGGTTAGGTCGCTCCCCTATAATCTCTTTTGTTAGAGGATGCAAAAGTGGTTTACTTCCAAAGGCTTGACGGCCTTTTGATCTGTCCCAATAAAACTGCTGTATAATATCAAGGATCCTTGGAAAACCACAAAGACCTCCTAATATTCTAGAGTTTGTTTCAAAATAATTTAGAAGAAACATGTACAGTTCTCGCTGAACCATAAAATGTGCATATATCCAAATATGGGGATAGAGATATATCCTCAGCAGAACATCCTTGACAAGAATCTGAGACATGTCTGAACCTGTTCATCATAAAACTTTCTTAATAACTTGGAAAACAATAGACCTGATTACGAGACCAGCTGCAGAAACTGAATAAACCTATAACAAAATACATAGAAGCTTATCCAAGTTTACCATGTGAAGAAATCCTACCAGATTTTCCAACAACAGTTAAAAGATGGCCCAAAGCTGTAACAACATTATTCGTGAGTTGTTGAGGTGAAACTGACTGAAGCAAGAACCCAAGGATAGAAAATCCAGACATATTGCACATAAATTGCTGATTGGCAAGATTCCCATCCAATACAGAAGCTATAAGCTCAATAACTTCCGCTGCAACATGTTCACTAAACCCAAATTCTGAATATGCCACCTCTTCAGGTACAGAGATTTTAGTTTGCGTAACTGGTTGGTCAAGCTGTGTTAAAAGAGGGAAGAAAACAGAAACACCACCTACACAATCAAGTATGTCTCTTAGAATGCGACGATAACATAACTGGGTTCCTGCCATTATTGTTGCTTCATAAAAATTCCGATCTTTTGTTTGGTCCAGCATAGGTGATATGTCAAATAGATTTCTGTTACCACTAGCCTGCGAGACACAAAGTACCATCAAAATATTTAATAAAATATGTGCCACTGAAATATATAAAAGCTTGATGTTAAATCATGTGTAAAAATTGAAGATTTTCATTTACTTGTGCATTGAATCCAAAAACTATTTTTGGTGCGAGCCCCTCCTTTGAATCAAGAATGCCAGACATTGAAGTATTCTCTTGAACATGCCCAACTTCAGTGTCAAGGAAGGAGTACATGTAGGTAGGACCAAGAGAAAAAATGCCTAGAATTTGATCGGAAGAGAGTGCATCATCAAACAAATAAATTGGGCCCAGTTGTCCACAAAAGGGCAATGAGAGTTTGCTAGCAAAAGCTTCACTTTCAGAGTCACTGACTGCAACAAATGGGGCACTAGTTCCAATCGTGCATCGTGTCAACGGTTCAGTCACTTTTGCATATCTGACAAGGATATATGATGAATAGGAGAAAAAAATAATTATAAGTATTTCTTGGCATGTGCACATATTAGACAAGACAACCAACACTGGATTTATCTTGAGAAAGCAAATAAAATTCAAAGGGAATATCAGGACACAAACCTGAGTTTTTCACTGCCCACAAGAACCGCATCCACATAGCATCTTAATATATTTCCACCAGAGAATGTCCTACCAGTGCTATGACTTATGCAGAGAAAGTACCACTGTTTTGAAGACAACTTACTCCTCAATGAAACAGCTTGTCGTTTTGTGGTCATTGTCTGCAGATGGCCAGCAAAAACCAATTATCCAGTGCCTCACAATATTACTAAATATTAACTGAATCAATAGGCATTTTACAATTATTAATGAAATGATACCAATTACAACTCAACCCTTAAGTCAATCATAATGAGATCTACAGTACATCTTAACAAACCACTAAAACAAGCAAGCATGAATCACTACTAACAACTAATATCCATCACTCGCTTGTATAAAAGCTGTATTTGATCATCAGAGACAATCAAGAAGTCAATGGATATGTTGCAACAGAATTTGGAATAAGTGCCCCATAGATAGAGTGAATTTCTGTGCTACTTCCATGGGAAAGGAAAATACATTTAAATTAAGAAAATTATGTGAATCATCAGGTTTTAGAAAATGTCACATTATCTGTGCATGTTGAATTGAATTGAATACTATTAACCATCCACGAGAACAACCAGTATATGGGACAAAAAGCTTACATAAATTAAGCTGTCCCAGATATAAGCATGTAACAAAAGAAACTAATAACAGTAAAAATGAAGATTCATTTTTTGTGCCTTTCATAGTCATTTTGAAAAATCCAGAAGCGAAGATGGAAGCCTCGAGAACTACAAATCAAATAGAAATGTCTCAAATAGCAGAATTTAGAAGCATCCATTATCTTGCTTTCCAACTGCAAGATTTACTTTTCTTCAAACCAATAAGTTTTCACAATTTGAAAGTTATAACTAAGTACACGTGGTTTTTTGTAATCTGCCAACCTTTTTATCTCATGACAATCTATTTGCATACCTTAGAAGCCTCACATTGTATGCTTGCACTCATAACTCTCATTGGTTTCCTGTATATCAATGTTCTCCTGCGATTGGAGGATATGTGACCCTGTACAAAGCACAACTTTTTCCAAGAAAAACTGTATTATTTTTTTTTTGTCATACTTCAATTGGTCTAACCTGTTATACAGCTCCAGCACAGTTCTTGTGTGACACTCATCCTCAACATTGTTCCCCACCAAAACGCGTAACCCTATAGGAGAAAACTTTTTCATATTCTTGACAGCCAGCCGGTCAGCCATATAGTCAGCAGCCCCTGACAGCCACCACTAACTGATGACATGCCACAATATATATATATATATATCTTTGACACTTGCATCAGGCACATGCTTCTCACCCATCCAGCATGAACACATGGACAAAGGTGGACTTCCACTCTAAAGGTACTTTAATCATTCTACAATAGGGTGCTTATGCTTGTTTGTCTTTGGGCATTTGGTATAGATTATGGTGTGATATAGAAGAAGGATGGGTTTTGAGTTAAGTCACCTGACACGGGGATTTGGGACACGTAGGATTCGAGATTCGTGGTGTCGGATCCGGACACGTTGACCCCCCGGAACAGGACACGTAGGCTTCGTTATATATTAATTTTATTAAAATATTATATATAATATATATTTAAAATATAATAAATATATACATATATAATATATATATAAAATTAGATATTCTTACACAAATTTAATTAATGATACAAATTTATTGATTTCAAACATAAATCTTCATCTATAGCTATTAGCATGCATAGTACATACAAAATTCAAATAAATGTTAGTGGTACTAGTCACATAAATGATAAATCTATTAAAAGTTTAAATCATGATTCATAATTCATAACTGAAAGACAACTTACAACTACAAGATAGTAACATAAACACACTGACAACTGTAGTTTTCTCATTAAGTCATCAAATCAAAATGTGTTACATATGTCGTGTTGGTGCAATGCCAATGGCAAACAGAAATAGAAAATATAAAACAACTACAGGTATACAAGCCTCAAGGCATCAATCGGTATCATTGTCCTCGTTATCATGGTCCCCACTGCTCTCCTCTGCATCCTCCTCCTCCCCTGTATCCAGTCGCCTCTACATCTGTTGGTATGGAGGTTGACCCCTCTAAGTCATCAAATCTAACAGGCTCTAGCACTGGATCATTGAGATCCATGTTGGCCAATGCCAACTCAATAGTGGTGTCCAGACCCATATCATTAGGAACAATGTTACTTGAGAGCGGGAGCGAAAGCGGGGAGCAGGAGCGAAAACGGGAGCGGGAGCGACATCTTCAGAAGCTCTTGGTTTGGTGCTCTTGATTAAATACGAGTTCCATACCCTAATACATGACAAAATTCAATGGAAACATTGCAATCCCCCAATCCTAAAATCCTGAAAAACTGATAAGTCTGCTGGATTTGGAATGAAATCTAAAATTCTACTTTCTCCATATGAAATCCAATGAGGCCGGAACCACTCTCAAACATCCTGAGTCATTTCATGGTAATGTTAAAAATTTAAGTAAAAGGATGAAAATGAAGATTAAGGAGAATGTCACTTTTACTTTAAGAATTTAACATTACCATGAATAGCATATCAATACTAGGGCCTAGACTTGATTATGAAGCTGCCAAAACGCTTGCCAAATGAAAATATGCGTGGCTGTAATGACCAAATGTGGCCTTTTCATACCCGCGCAGGTCACTTTTTGAGCCTAGCGAGTCCTGGAAAACAGGACACGACTCCCAAATCGTGACACGTAGATGAAAATCGGGACACGACCTTGGATTCGACGAGTCAAGAAAGGACACGACGTGTCATTGGATTTGGACACGAATCAGGGCAGAATCGCGTCGGACACGCTGGATTCGGGATTCGAGGGGCCTCTAGGACAAATCAAGGTATCTAGGTTTTGAGCATAATCTTGTTCTCTCACCTTAAATGGGGGGTTAATCTTTGATCATATTCTAGTAGGACCTCCCGTAATGGCCCAATGGGTATAGGAGGCGCACTACTTGGGAAACCCCAATTGAGATAGCGTAGTTCCGTCAATCCCTACATCATACGTAACACTTTCCATCATACATTACAAGCCCATATCTCACCTCCATTCTTCAGGTTCAACTAACCATTTGTTCTTTGGGTTTTGGCGCTCATACATCCACATACCTGTGTAGCACCTGGAAACTTTGCCCTAGGAGGTTGACATAGCTAAAAGAAAAGGGAAAATCATATCATGGCCACAACAAAACTAAAATAAAGAATACCAAAATGCAAAAGATGGCTAGGGACATACACATTAGCGCGTGGGCAAAAGCCTAGCATGAGCTCTACCTCACTCATTATGGCCATCACCTAGTTCCTAAGCACATGTTGCTCTATTAGAGCATAAAAAAAAACACTTGCATCTCCCAACCCTGATGAGCGATTAATTGACTCATCATCAAGGGGTAATACAACTATTATACCATTCAAAGCAAGCTCTAACCCTTGAGCTATGAGCAATAATACAAAGGAAAATCAAGAGAAAGTAGAAGGCTCACAAGAGGAGTAGAAAAACAAAGGCTGGGCTCGTAACTCATGCCTCCACGAATGCTCCCTCCTCACATCTATACACTCAGGATGTGGATCCCCCACTAGCTGGTCCCTTTGACCATGGCACATGGCCATGAAGCCTTATACCCTTTGTGGGCATCATTATTATCCATTAACACCTATTGATCGAAGGGTGGACTGATGAAATGTTACTTCCCTTTGGGGGCTAAGAACACCTAATAGGGTTTCCCTTTACCCACTCCTACCTAAGGAGTGTTATCGCTCAAACTAGTAGGGGACCTAAGGAGGATTCCTAAAGGGAAAATGCTAGGCCAAGGGAAACATATGGAGACTTAGCCCATTGTCACCTTAGCTAAGGCTCCCTTCTATTTACGGACTTTCACCGATGGGAGGAGAACCGATATGTGAGGAATCGCTAATGATAAGTCAATGGATATGAGTGACCTAGACCCTTTCCCCGAAGAGTTTGAAGGATGGAGCTTGCTTGCTTTCTAAGCAAGGTACTATGTATTCCTAGGGAAAGGAAGAGGACTTTGAGGGTTAGGTTTATGGGAATAGGCTTGTGAAGGAGTTTCCCAATCCCCAAAATCCTTGTTGGAATTAGTATCCCTGGAAGTTCTTGAAGAATGGTCTTTGGAAGAAATGGGATCACACGGGGCCAAGTGGACCCAGTCTAGGATATGAGGAAAGTGTGAAGCAGCCAATGATATTATTACCCTAGACAAGGTAAAAGGATCAAAGAAAGTGTTTTCACTCAAAGATGTTACTTTGACCCTATGAGGCGCTAGCCTTGGGGATGGTAGGGCAAGTTTTGATCCCGAAGCTAGGGCTTGACTTTCCTTCCAACTCCATCGTCAGAATGGCTTCAAAATTGGAGGAGGGCTAGAGGAAAGGCCAGCGCAAGAGACCCTAGGAGATCGAATTATTTTGATGGCTAGCTTGTCGGGAAAATCATGCCCTAATCACAACAATGTGGCTAGTCCCGAACGATCTGAGAAAATGTCGATTTTAGTGACCACCCTTGGTAGATCAGTGCCTTAATCTTTGGGAGAATGGAGTCTATGTTGAGTAAGAATCGGATTTCTTGGTTTCCAGTCAAGGAGGCCTCAAGATCACTTTGCTTGCCTTCTAGGTCAAGAAGAAGCAACCTTGCAAATTTTATACTTCGATGTACAAGAGAAATGGATTTTCAAGCTCAAATTTTACCCCTAAGATATTTTGCTCCTATTACATGATCCATACATTGAAGGAAATGGTATAATTAAGACAAATTCTAAAATATGAAGCAGTAAATGCATGCAGCAATTATGCCCTAGAACAGCAAAAATCCCAGTCCAGCACATATAATAAAGTAAACAATAATAACATCAAAAGTACGTAAATACATGTAATAGAGTATATCCAGCCATTCACAGTTGACAATAAAGAAACTCCAAGAGAAGATAGATCAATATCCATACATCAAATTTCATTCATAAATCTCCAATTCATTCTTAGAAAAGTGCCAAAATATCAAGAGATAAGAGATCCGAAACTAAAGTGATAATGAGAAATGAACTCATCTCACTCTTATTTATACACAACTTAGGAGTTCGAATTAGCCTCCTTGGCCTACATAAGCCCCAAAAATAAAATAATGTGTTAATAATACAACTTTTGGCGACAAGCCCACCAAACTAGCTCATATATGAAAAAGTAAGCATCTCAAGAGATCAAATAATAATTTATGCATGTCATAGGGCCCTCTAAGAGGCCAAATGAGGTCCATGGGTGCCACAATGAAGAACAGGACCCTCAAAAGCAGTGGGCAAAGGGTTGGCCCCTTGTAATAACCTGTGGTGCTCCAAATGACAAGTGGGGGCACACAAGTATCCTCATGGGTCTCCAAAAAAATCTAAGACACCTATAGGTCGCCTGCAAGCGCTAAAATGATGGTGTAGGTGATGCCACATCATTGTGCAAGTCCTGGATCATCTACCAAGTGTATGGTGTAGATCTAGGGTCGGTTGGGCATGATGGATCAAGTGCATCTTCCTCGTCCAATAACTGAACCATGAGCAATTTCTAAATGGCTGTGGGGATCCATTAAGTGCAATCTACTACTATAGAGGTCCATGGATCTCAACACTCTCCCTATATGTGCCAATGTAGCTCTTTGATGGATTAAGACCCTGTATAGGGAGACCAAACCCCAAATCGAAATGATCTGCAATCCTGCATAAGATCCAATGCATCTCCTAGCCTTCCAGTACAATAAGTCATTAAAGAAATCGAGTAAATGAGCTTATCTAATCATGGACCACAGGTGGGGACTTCATAATGGCCTTCCCTTCCATAATGGGATTCAGCATGTGCCAATGTCTCCTACACTCCAAATGGGGTTAACCAAGTACCCTATTAGGTGATTTCTACTTCTAAAGGGGATAATATCCAAGGTACATCCTTCAAAAGGTGGTGGCATGTGACAAATATGGTGAATGAAGTAGGGGATGAATAGGGGTAGCCCTGGGGTCACATGCTGGGGTGCAAGGGTAGCTAATAAGAGGGGAGCCCACACTTGGGTTTATAATGTATTGGAGGGAGCAATCGTGGTACATGAGGTGCCCTAGCGTTGATTTTTCCACCCTTCTTTTATTCCTTTTTACCTTTTCTATGATTTTCTTTGATTGACTACTCGTGGCTCAAGGGGTTAGAGCACGATGTGTAAAATATAGCAGCAAAATCCCCCTTTTAAGGTGGGGTGATTCATTGCCCACCAGGGTTTTGGACAATCATGGGTTCCTATATGACAAAGGAGGATCATAGAACCTATAGGAACCATGAAAATGGCCATGATGATGGGGTAGAGCTCATGTATTGGCTTTTGCCCACGTGCTAAATGTTTTTGTCCCAACCATCTTTTGCATTTTGTGGTACTTTCCTTGTTAAATGCGGCCATATACGCTTTTAACTTTCTTTTCAACTAGATCAACCTTTGGGCTTCATTCCAAGCCATGACCCAAGGTCTAGGCAAAGGGAAGGGGTGAGCTAACCCTATGTCAACTTGATGGGGGAATGTGGACCCAAGCGAGAAAATGATGGGTGGAGTAGTAGTGAACGGAAAGAGAGTAATATGAGCAGATAAGGGAGCAAGACCACACAACCAAAATTAGGGTTTCCCATGAAAGACCATCCCTGGAAACAAATGGTCAGTAAAATAGATCCCACAAGACTAGAATCCAAGGTTAATTGCTAAAATGGGTCTAGGGGACAGAAGCACAAACCTAACCCATTCTTTCTGCCAAATCCCCCCATTAATCCATGCCCAGAAGTGTCCATGATAAGCAAAACAAAATACTCAATTTCCAAATGAAAAGGCATACATTTAGATTCGGGAGGCCCACCTTCAAACATACAATCATGGCAGATGGGCGAGGGACCACATGGCTGGCTCAGGTTGCGGAGAAAATGGCATAATGAGCTAGTTGGTGGCTGAAGGGGTTGTTGGTTGTTGGCTGAGGACCATCTCAGAGAAAAAAATTCTCCTAGGGATATTAGCCACAAAACGGTGGGTAACAGGGAGGAAACACCAATACGAGTTCAAAACCCTGATTTTGGAAAGGGATTCTTATATGAAGTATTAAATAGCCCATGATACTCAACCTTCATTCACTTAGATGCAATAATGATTTTTGTCCCTGTGACAGGTTGCTTTCACTAGAATTTGTTGTTGATTTCGGGTAGCATCGAATGTGCTCTAGCCCTCAAATTTTGTAGGGAGGCTTAGGCACATGTATTCCAAAGAACTCAAAAAGCGTTTTAGGAAATTCCACTCAAAAACAATTTTATTAAAATAATTAACATTTTTTTATGGGATCCTAAGTCTAAACTTAGGAAATTAAAAATATTAATGGGTATTAATCAAATTGTGGTTGTAACTTCTAGAAGAAGATGAGGATCAAGCTAAAATGATCTTAGCCATTGATTAGCTTTTAATTTGGGTCGTTGAATGTCAACGAGAAGATTATTTAAGGGAGCTTGAGGGTAATTTGGAAAACACACTGAAAGATCAAGAGATAGAATTTCTGAAGTGAGAAGTTCGCAGAAGGAAATTCTGATCGAGGAGATTTCTTGCAGTTAAGGGGAAGGGATAGCATCTGGAGAGAGAGAGAGAGAGATTTTCTCAGCCGGAGAATCATCAGCAAAGAGAGGCAGAGAGTGATCCAGCAGCTCTCATGCAGAGCCTGATGCATGGCCACGAAAGGCCACACAGAGGCAATGCCGAGGGTGAGAGAGAGTCTAAGATTTTGCTGGGTAGAGTCAATTTGATAAGTCGGGAGTCAACGTGTGAGATCGAGAGGCTGAGATTAGCGACTCCAGGCAGCAAATCGATCAGTAGGCTAGGTGACACAGTGCCTAGAGAGGTTGAGACAGGGACTGCCTGAGGACCGCGCAGAGGCAGTGCTAGAGGCACCTCATCCAGTATCCAGATCAGTCGGGATTTTTCTCAGTGATTATGTGAGGTAATCTCAATAATCTTTCTGCTAGTTTTTCTCTCTGTAACTGAATAACCCAAGAGGTATTCAAAGATGTATTCAGAATTTGCTACTGCTTAATAATAATAAACCCTCAGATCTGCTGCACCGGTTTTCCCGCATTGGGTTTTTGTCATTTCCCCATTTTTACTCTTCTTCATAGTACAACCAGGGTGGATTTCCAGGGCAAGAGATGGCCAAGTCAGTGGAGCTGGTTTATTTCATCAGGGGTCCCGATGGAATCTGAGGAGTCTTTATGGGATTTGATGGCATTCGCTTGGCATATTCCATCATCCGCACAGTTTACCTTTCATTCTGTCGCATTCCGACAACTTTCAGAAAATCAACATTATTATTGGGCATAACTTAATTAATTATGCTCGAGGTGGCATTCCAGGGAGATTAATTGATGGTACACCTCAGTGTAATAGCTCGTTGGAACTGGAACAAGAAGATCTAGAGGATGGGATGCTGAGAAGAGACTTACAGTGGCCGAAGAAAGTATGGTGGGCGATTTTCCATTTTCCTGAATTAAAAATGACTTTAACTAGTCATTTAATTAAGGAAAAATAATTAATTGGAGAAAAAGAGCCAAAAGTGACTTAAGTGAAATAAAATTAAATTAAAGGTCACTTAAGATAAAGCCAATGGAGGAGCTTCTAGAATAATAATAAAATAATCAAATAAGATGCTTCTAGAGGCTTGGAGATCTATCCATAAGATATATAAAAGGGGAGGAGGAGATCATTTGGAGACATCTTGGTTTTGATATTATTTCTTGTATGTGAGGTTGAAAACCCGGTTCTCTACTCCAGCAGTAGCACCAGGACAAAAATCCTCGGGTGATTCAATGAGAGTGGGCGAGCACCCATCTCTCCCCTTGGTGGATTCATTCAGAATCCACAGGTGTAGAGATTGTTTTTATGTTTCAATTTGGAGACTGGAGGGTCATTCCCAGCTATTGTATTGGCAACTATCTATGATTTGTCAGCATTAATTTCGTTCATTTGTTAGCAAATCCTTTTGGAATTTCTAAAGGAGTCAAAAATCATCTCATTATAAGGTTTGACATAACATGTTGTAGCATTAGTGAGGGGGTTAGGATATATGTTGAAGTGACTAGCATACCATTGTGGCATCGCTGATTTATTGAAGACCACATGTTGTGTTGCTCTTACACTGTTTTTATCCATAATATAGTAGGAACAACTGAATCTAAGTCTTGAGTTGTCTCAATAAGTCAAGGTTGGTCAGAGAGTTGGTTGCTAGGGTTATGACTGTTTGATGTCTATAAAGTGTTGTCGACAAGTGAAATGTATTGCTAGAAGTAAGCTAAGGTTTATGTGAGAGTTTGGTCAATTATTATGTATAAACTCAGCTATGGAGAAATTCATAAAACTCCTGAATGAATTAAAAAATACAAAGGTTGGTTCCTTAAACCAACATGCATCATTTGACCAAAAACCCATACAACTTTGAAAATAGTGTAACTAGGTTTGATCTTCATAATATCAAATATTGTAATGATGTAATTTTGTGTCAAGAAATTTTTATATTCAAGAAGTTTTGTTGTGGCTCCAATTGAGAGCCTTAGATGAGTCATGTAAAATGAAGACAGTAATGCATCATTACACTTGTAAATGTAATTGATGTAAGTCAAAATCCTTCTAGATCATCAATGAAATACTCCAACATGTACCCACAAATTTGATGCAAAGAACCGCTTGAAATAATTCTAGAAGCCTCTTATTACATCAGCCTAATCAAGGGATCATGTTGGCCTAATCAAAGGATCACGTCAGCCTAGAGATGAGGAGGCAAGCCTATTTAATGGCAACGTTGATACCTCCTCACAGCACATTTTCATTCTCAACTCGTTCATGAAAGAAAAGCGAAGTGAAAGGGTCGAATTTTGGGTAGCCGCAGTCAATGAGGAAGTTTGTTCCCTCATTCGAGTTCATCATCAAGCCCGTTCTCTCATGCAACATTCTGATATAGTCTAGGGTATCATGTTATATGAGCATATCGTTGGGTTAGAGGTCTGATCTAGCCGCAGTTTGAAGGAGGAAGTCGTTGCCGAAGAGATCGAAGTCATCGATGGGACTAGAAGAGCCCTAACTCTCCTAGTATGTGTGCCTACGTTCTAAAGCGAAGGTTTTTGTTCTCGCTGCTCTAGAACAGTCACTCTTTTGGCATCATGAGATCTCAGATCAAGCTCAATTCAAAACGTTATTATATGTATGATGGGTCTACAAGAAGGGCGAAGATAAGAGGAGGCTAGATGAGCTTGTCCAAGACCACATTTGCTGACTGTCGTACCCTTGTTGCAAACCTACTATACTCTCCAGAATTGCAGAAAGAGACAAAGTGTTTGGGTACATGTTTGGAGGTATTGTCATTTGATGTTGAAGGCATTGTTTGGTCAAAGTTTGGGTCTTGGAATTCCTCAATAAAGATTCTATAAGAAAGAGTTCAAAGGGTTTTTCCTCTCACGTTTTGGAGAGGATTTTGCCCTAGCTTGGTGCCAATATCTTGTGTACTTGTGCATTTTTGATATTCTTGTTTTGATAGCTAGTTGATGATAATAACTCATGCTAACAACAAGAAGCAGAATATAAGGAAATAATATCACAAGCAGTTATCACAATTATGAGAAATTGTATATTTAAGTTGCCCTTTTATTTGTGAACATGGTATCAGAGGTTGGTTCTACAAAGGGCATGAAGAAGATCATCTCCCTCATGAAGAGATTTGGCTAGCCTCGGATCAGAGATGTCAAGTTTCATTGGTCTACAGATCAAGCAAGTATCGGTTTATTTGATCTCCAAAATTAATAGATCTACAAAAGATGATGGCTTATTCTCTGCACTCTCGGGCACATTCCAAGATGAGAACATTTGGATAATAGACAGTGGAGCTTCGAGACATATGACGGGACACTATCATCAACTCAAGACTCTCTCCAAGGGAAAGTCCTCCTATTCTATGGAGCTTGGTGACAACAAAAATTATCCGGTAAAAGGCATTGGATCTACCTCCATCAAGCTTGAATACGGAAGCAACATTCATCTCAACAACATCCTTTATCTTCCAGGGTTGTGCAAAAATCTTATTTCTATTTCATCTTTAGAAGAAAAGGGTGATAGAGTTGTTTTTATAGTTGGAAGAATAGTTGTTTGCGCTAAAGATTCAAGCATTGAAAAAGCTAGGACCATTGGTGTCCAAGAAGGCAGATTATATAGATTGGCTTCTCCTATAAATCAAGCACTTGTTCATATTGAAATTAGTCCACGTGAATTATGGCATAGAAGATTGGGTCACCTTCACTTCAAAATTCTTCCAACCCTAAATTCCACAGTAAATGGAATCCCGAATCTCAAGGAAGAACATGAAGGTGTATGTAAGTGTTGTGAGTTCAGCAAGATTGCAAAGAAACCATTTGGACATAGTACATCACGTGCTCAAGAGATACTTGATCTTATACACTCTGATGTTTGTGGTCCCATGACCAAATCTCTTGGAGGACATCTATACTATGTCACCTTCATAGATGACACTCCAAGAAAACTTGGGTTTATCTTCTTCAATCCAAACTGAAGTCTTTTCAAAATTTCAAGAATTCAAAGCTGAAGTGGAAAATCTCACAAAAAGAAAGATCAAGACTTTAAGATCTGACAACGGTGGAGAATACACTTCTAAGGAGATTATAGCCTTCTGCAAGGAGGCTAGGATTAAGAGGGAGCTCATAGTTCCATATAATCTCGGGCAGAATGGAGTAGTTGAATGGAAGAACAGGGCCATAGAAGAAAGTGTCAAGGCAATGCTTCATGACCAAGATCTACCAAAATTCCTATGGGGTGAAGCAACGAAGCCTGCAGTCTATATTCAAAATAGAAGTCCCCACAGGTCTCTAAATAATCGAACTCCCAAAGAAGTTTTCACTGGAAAGAAACCTATTGTGGACCATCTCCGAATATTTGGATGTCTGGTATATATCAATATTCCCAAGGACAAAAGAAAGAAGCTAGGTGCAGCAAGCAAGAAAGGAATATTTGTGCGATATAGTAATTCCTCCAAGGCTTGCAGAATCTACATCAAGGAAGGACATCAAATAGAGGTAAGGCGAGATATAATATTTGATGAGAATATTGCATTCAAAAAGTCAAAAGATATTTCATCCGATTCAGATCAAGAAGATCTTCCCATATTTGAGGAAGAAGTCAATAAAGAAGAACAGGATGCTCATCAAGAAGATGAAGGTCCTAGCGAACCTATCACTATCCCTGAAAAGAGGAAGAAACCTACCTGGTTGACCTCCACACTTCAAGATGTTGAAAGACACCAGGCAAGTGGAAAATTTCGAGAAAGCAAGAAACCTAAAAGGTACTCTGGGTATGCAACCTACATGTTAAAATTGATAGAAGATGAGCCATCCACATTTAAAGAAGCTTCCAAGCACTCTGAATGGAAGTCTGCCATGAATGAGGAATACTAATCTATTATGAAGAATGGTGTTTGGGAAATTGTTCCTAGACCGGAAAACAAATATGTGGTAACCTCGAAGTAGATCTACAAGATCAAGCATGCTGCGGATGAGAGCATAGACAAATACAAACCCAGGTTTGTGGCAAGAGATTTCTCTCAAGAAGAAGGAATTGACTACGAAGAAACCTTTGCTCCTACAGCAAGAATCAAGATATACAACCATTCGTTCACTGATTTCTCTGGCAGCATCCATGAAGTGGAAAGTTCATCAAATAGACGTAAAGACTGCATTTCTGAATGGCACCATAGATGAAGAAGTCTACATTGAGCAACCTTTGGGATTCAAAGTCAAGCGTAAAGAAGGCTATGTTTGCAGGTTGAAAAAGGCATTATATGGCCTCAAGCAAGCACATAGAGCATGGTATGCCAGGATGGATGCTTATCTGCAAAGACTGGGCTTTATCAAAAGTTCGACTGATCCCAACCTCTACATCAAAGTAGTAAAGGATGAACCTGTCATCATCTTACTATATGTAGATGATCTTCTACTAATTGGTGTAGAAGAATGTATTTAGGTATGCAAGAAACAACTGACTACAGAATTTGACATGAAGGATCTGGGATCCATGCACTATTATCTGGGACTAGAAGCATGGCAAGAACCCAAAGAGATTTATTTGGGTCAAGGGAAATATGTAATTGAAATTCTCAAGAAGTTTTATATGATGGAGTGCAAGCCAATGTCGACTCCTATGATTACAAACCTGAGACTATTAAGAAACTCTGAATCCAATCTTGTGGATCCCACAAGATACAGACAATTAATTGGATCTCTGATATACCTGGTGAATACTTTGCCAAATATATGTTTTGTAGTGAATGCTCTCAATCAGTTCCAGATGGAGCCATGTCATGATCACTGGGTGGTAGCCAAGCATATACTGAGATACTTGCAAGGAACCATATATCACTGCCTAAAATATGAGAAAGGAAAAGATGTACTTATGATAAGATTTACTGATTCTGATTGGGGCGGCAGCGAGAAGGATGGAAGGAGCACTATCAGAGGATGCTTCGATCTAGGGTCCTCGATGGTCTCTTGGATGAGCAGGAAGCAAGAGACAGTTACCTTAAGCAGTGCTGACACCGAGTATTTAGAAGCATGTGAAGTCAGCCGAGAAGCAGTCTAGTTGAGGAAATATTGGAATTTCTAACTCTAACTGTTAGAAATCCTTCATGGATTTTCTGACTTATTACTGCCTACCTGTTCTGTTTAATTCATAAGTTATTTACCATGTAAATACTAAAAATAAATACAAGTACATTCTCAATACATTACAGATCACCAACAGAAGGAAAAAGAAGCACACAAGTCACACCGTTGTTTTTGGACCAATGTCCCCGAAAAAAACCCAATGCGGGAAAACCGGTGCAGCTATCTGAGGGTTTTATTATTAAGCACTTTCAGAATACAATCTGGGTCCCAAACCGGCTCACCCAACAGAGAATGATCTCGACAGTGGTACCTCTCAATCGAAGACAGATATTCCGGCTAAAACCCCAAATGAACAATCCCACAAATCTCAGCACCAACCTGCCCCACGAAATCTCCAACGTCTGCCTCTAGGGACTGAGTCAACCTCTCTAGCCCAACGTCAGCCCAGCATCACCCCAACTCGCCCTATGTCAACCTCTAAAGGCATTACGTCATCCTCTAGAGCCTCTGCGTCACCCACGCTAGCCCTCTCTGGCACTGTGCAGCTCCTGGTTGCCTCTACATGGGCCCTGACTAGCTCTGCATGGCCTCTAGCTGGCTCTGCGTCCCTCTCCCGACTTCTACACTGATGCTCCTGGTACCCTCTCTGCTTTTGTATTCATTGCCCCTCAGATGCAACTCTGATCACTCCTTCAATTTCCTCAGCAAGCCTTGCCCAGAAAATCGAATTCTTGATCAACTCAGTGTATTCTCCAAGTGATCCTCAAGCCTCCTCTTACACTTTTCTTGTTGACAATTCAACGGCCAAGATTAAGTCCCTAATCAACGGCTAAGATTAGATTTGGCTTGATCCATGACTTTTGGACCATTCCAACTCAGTTTTATATTAATTCACATTAATATTTTATTTTCCCTAAGTTTAGACTTAGGGACTCCATTAAAAATATTAATTATTTTAATATCTCCCAAACTACTTAGATTCTGCCCAAACCATTTGTGGGTATTGGAGATCTCATGTGCTCTAGCCTCTCCACCAATTTTCGTGGCTATAGCACATCCGATGCTACCCCGAATCAACACTCCCTCTTAGCGAGGACCAGTGTTTTTAAAACCGTTCAGAAAAACCGGTTACCGGTCTGACCGGCCGGTTAGCAAGGCCGCCGGTCAGAACTGGCCTAAAAACCCGGTCAGACCTGCCCTTTCGCCCAAATCCAGCCCTAACCGGTGAAAAACCGGCCGGTTTTGTCCTAAACCGGCCGGTTTTAGCACACACTCCACAGGTCAAAGCTCCTCCGGTGACTACAATACTCAAGCTCCACTGAGGTCAATGAAACCACTGTTTCAAGATGTCTACAAAATGCTGCTCTAATGCTTCTTCACAAAAAACTTCTTTAATATATTTGCTCAACAAACTCCAAAGGATCTTCAGCTATTCTTAGAGCTGCTTCAATGAGGACTTCAATCAATATATCAACGGTTTATACAAAAGGTTTAAAATGTCTTCAATAAGGACATCACAAGGTCTGTTCTTTGACAAGTATTCTTCAATGTATCTTCAGACTTTCACCCACCATAGGCCTACTATAAATGTCATCACAAGTCTGCAAAAATATCACTGAATATCTACACTAGAAGTTTCCATTAAACAGCAAAGAATAGCCTCATAATTTCTTTCACAAATTCGCTAGAAAAAAAATATTACAGGTCTGCAATATATTGCCAATTTTGTGCCTTCAACCAAGGGATTTCTCTGTAAAAGGATCTTAATACTGTCCCTTAAAATATTAGTATTGTACCTCCAATAACAGGTTCAAAATATCTTGTTGCTGCTCCAGATATCACTGGACCGAGGTTCTGTGCTAGATCTGTAGCTTATTCCGAGCTCCTGTGGAAAAATATTACAACAGGTCCGATCCACAAAAAAGCTTTATTGAATGACCTTACCTGATCCTACTGATCATGATAAGCATGATGTTAGAGGTATAACTATGAGATTGAGATTCTAGATCAAAGCTCCACCGTTTTAGGCTATCATGGCAATAAATTTTTTATATCTCATTAGCTCACCTCATATGTTAATACTTCATTCTGCTCAATGCACTGCAATGCTGATAAAACCTGGAAATATGTGCATTGTGAATCAACTGACAACTCAAATCACAATCTTTCCCATGTATATTTTCTGGTTTTGCAAAAATTCTAGAATATCCAACTGTATCACAGAACTTGATGATTGATCATGTGTACACTGTAGACTTGTAGTAGGCCAATGGCCTCATAGCTTGCAGCATTGTTTTTGGACTTTATAAGCCATTTAAAGCCTCATTTCTTATGTATTTTGCTATTTTGTCGATGATATGTATTGTACTCGGTGCCATTTTGATATATTCACCTTTACATGGTATATAAATGAGCAAACTTTGCATATTTTGTCTTTATTGGCTTGGAATCATGGTTTTACATCTTAAAAATAGTTTTGTTTCATTAGAAATTTATTATTTAATGTATTTTTTTAAAACCGGTTCGTTTAGACCAAACCAGTCCCGGTTAGACCGGTTCCGGTCGGTAAACCGGTTCATTAGGTGGACCGGTCCGGTCACCGGTTCCGGTTTTAAAAACATTGGCGAGGACTGTGCTCTAGTAATACTCCTCACTAAGCATCACCCTGATCATCTGGCATCGGTCCTGGTGCTCATGCTAGGCCTGTTGCCCAACATCCTCTGTAGTGTTGCATCATGTATTGCTATCCATGGCCCTTCCATTGCCACTGTTGCATCCGTACGGCAGCCCCTCTCATCATTCTGCATCGTGTTTCCCATAGCACTGCCACTGCTAACTGCTGCACTGCAACTCAGTTACTAAGAAGTAAGTAACTGATCTCCCAACTCTGACATCTCTGTCAGGCTTGAGACACCCATGATGTTGAAACTCCCTCTATCACTGACAAGAGCCCCTTCCCTGACCTCTACGCTGCTACAACAACTCCATGCATCTCGCATTGTTGCCTCACGTTGTGCTGGGAATCCTGCACTATAGCTCCCTTTGTTGCTCCATCCGCATCCATCTCTATTGACATCCACCAGCACTGCTACTCCTCTTCGGAGCTCCCTTAGCAAGGTATAATCCAAGAGGCTAGGTACCTCGAGGATCCTCCCCCTCATCGCCTGTAGTCTATCTGACTACATCTCGATGTCTCCCCACTTCCTCTCAAGTGGCGTGTGAGCACTCATGTCACAGTCATCATTTGTCTCCACTTCCTTCTCCGCCCTTGCTGACGCAGCCTTGGTCTCAGAAGCCTCTCCCTTACTCTTCTTCCTTGGACACTGGCTCGCATAGTGACCCATATCCCCACAATGGAAGCATTTGACCTTGGAGAGGTCCTTCTTCTTCCTTTTCTCCTGCTTTCCCTCAGATGCTAGGGCAGCATCCTCCTCTTCCTCCTCTTGATTCTGACCCCCTTGTCGTTGCTTCCTACCTTGGTCAGCCTTCTGATCTCTTCTTGGCGAAGAGTCGCCCACAGTGCCTCCCAATCTGGAAGGATCAACCTGCCCAGTATGCTCTGGACAAACAACTCCCAGTCTTTTGAGACTGCGTTTAGGGTTGTCCTCACCATCAATTCTTGATCCGGTGTGGCCCCTATGGAAGTCAACTGATCCTGGATCTCCTTCAATCGACTAAGGAAGGTGTCGATCTGTTCTGCCTTCTGCATCTGGTATGACCGCAATTGATTTTCTAGTAACATCTTCCTCTGCACGGAAGTATGCTGATACAATTTTGTCAAGGCCTCCCACATTGCATTTGTCATTTCCTTTTCGGCAATATGTAGTGCTACATGGTCCTTGACCCCATCAAGGATGATGCTCTTGGCCCTCGCCATTACCTCCTCGTACTTGTCGTTCTCAACCTAGTCAACTAGGATCGCTATCGTCTTCAAGGCGAAGTGCTTGAGCCGATTCCTGTCTAGAACAGACAAGATTCTGGCCTTCCAAACTACGAAGTTTGAGGCTTCGTCTAGTCTGACCTGGTCTCTTACCGCGTTCACTGCCATTTCGTTGCTCCTCTACTTCCCTTCTGGAAGTGTGACTCCCTCTGAGCCTCGATTTTCCTCCTAGAAACCCCTCTGCCAATGTCGAGATACCCCCACTCCATTCATTCATGCAGTTGCACCACTGATCTGGATTTCTTGGCTAGAAATCCTCGATAGCAACTCCCCCCTCCTTGGTGTTGCCCTACTAGGTACTGTTCTAACCACAATACCCCGCCAGCTTCACTCTGCAACTTCTCCACAACCTAATCTGCCCTAGCAAACTAAAGGTTAGAGCCTCTAGACTCTGCACAACCCCGACACCAGCAAAATCCGCACCTCTTGGCCACGGGCGTCAATCCTTCCCAATTGAGAAAGATGATCGGGCACTGCGTAGGTCAAGTCTGGTCTTTTCTGCCACTACATCGATCCTTGTCCCGGCTCAAAATTGATAACGCAGGCACTGCATTACCCCTTCCTTGTTGCTTTTTTGTTAGGAATAGCTTCTGTCACTCGGGATAGTTGTTTCTGTTGCTGCTACTCTGCTCAGCGGATGCCCTCAGTTCTCCTGTGATCTGCAACCACCCTCTGACACCATGTTGGAATTTCTAAGTCTAACTGTTAGAAATCGTTCATGTACTTTCTGATTTATTTCTGCCTACTTGTTTTGTTTAATTAACAAGTTACTTACCATGTAAATACTGAAAATAAATACAAGTACATGCTCAACACATTACAAATCATCAACTGAAGGAAAAACAAGCATACAAGTCACATCGTTGTTTTTGGACCAATGTCCCCGGAAAAAACCCAATGCGAGAAAACCAGTGCAGCTATCTGAGGGGTTTTATTATTAAGCAGTTTCAGAATACAATCTAGGTGCCAAACTGCTCACCCAACAGATAATGATCTCGGCAGTGGTACCTCTCATTCGGAGACAGATATTCCGGCTAAAACACCGGATGAACAATTGCACAATTCTCAACACCAATCTGCCCCAAGAAATCTCCAGCGTCTGCCTCTAGGGACTACGTCAGCCTCTCTGGCCTAGCGTCACCCCAACTCGCCCTGCGTCAGCCTCTGGAGGCACTACGTCAGCCTCTAGAGCCTTTGCATCACCCATGCTAGCTCTCTCTGGCACTGCATAGCTCATGGCTGCTTCTGTGGGCCTTGACTGGCTCTGCATGGCCTCTAGCTGGCTTTGTGTCCCTCTCTCCCAGCTTTTGCGCCGATGCTCCCAGTACCCTCTCTACCTCTCTGCTTCTGTATTCAGTGCCCCTCAAATGCAACTCTGATCGCTCCAATTTCCTCAACAAGCCCTGCCCCAGAAAATCAAATTCTTGATCAACTCGGTCTATTCTCCAAGTGACCATCAAGCCTCCTCTTATACTTTTCTCGTTGACAATTAAACAGCCGAGATTAAGTCCCTAATCAATGGTAAGATTAGATATGGCTTGATCCATGACTTTTGGACCATTCTAACTCAATTTTATAGTAATTCACATTAATATTTTATTTTCCTTAAGTTTAGACTTAGGGACTCCATTAAAAATATTAATTATCTTAATATCTCCCAAACTGGTTAGATTCTACCCAAACCATTTCTAGGTATTGCAGATCTCATGTGCTTTAGCCTCTCCACCAATATTCGTGGCTAGAGCACATCCGATGCTACCCCAAATCAACAGGAAATTGCTATCTGACTTGTTTGCAGGACCGTTGCCCTACAACTATTCATTGTGATAATACCAGTTGTATAAGATTGTCTAAGGACCCAGTGTTTCATCAAAAGACAAAGCACATTAATAACAAGTATCATTATATTCGGAAGCTCATGCAAGATGGCGTGTTGAAGCTGGAGTATGTTCCCACTGATGAGCAAAATGCCGACATATTAACGAAATCGCTTCCGAACAAGAAACTTGCATATTTTAGAGACAAGCTTGGTTTGGTTGATATGTCGTCCCTATTTGAGTGGGAAAGATAGACACTACATTTCTGTCTTCCAAAAACGAAGAAGAAATGAAGGATTAAGTTATCATCTAGCATCCGACACTCTTTGAGGATGTGGTAGGGCATCGAAGATAAGAGTGGGCAAGAGGACCGATATTTGTTGAGGGCTAGGAACCCAAGATGAGAATAGTCCTAGTAGGGCATACTCGAAGAACACCTGGGTTGGTATGACCCTAATAGAGACAATGATGAGTGTGTCTATAAGTCATTAGTCTCACCAACATTGTGCTCTGATCTGTTTGAGAGATAGAGTGGTTAGTCAAGGCCTTGCTACATGGAAACAATGTTGGTTGAAATGATGCTAGAACAGATGGATAACTAATCCGACTCTTTGCTTATGAGAACTCTTGTATTATGAATGTCCATGTACCATGTATATATGAATACCTCCCTAGTTAAGAGGGAGTGTTGAAAATAGTGTAACTAGGTTCGGTCTTCATAATATCAAATATTGTTATGATGTAATTTTGTATCAACAAATTTTTATATTCAAGAAGTTTTGTTGTGGCTCCAATTGAGAGCCTTAGATAAGTGATGTAAAATGAAAATAGTTATGTATCGTTACACTTGTAAATGTAATCGATGTAAGTCAAAATCCTTCTAGATCATTAATGAAATACTCCAACATGTACCCACGGATTTGATGCAAAGAAACCGCTTGAAATAATTCTAGAAGCCTCTTATTACATCGGCCTAATCAAGGGATCACATAGGCCTAATCAAAGGATCACGTCGGCCTAGAGATGAGGAGGCAAGCCTATTTAAAGGCAGTGTTGATACCTCCTCACAGCACATTTTCATTCTCAATTCGTTCATGACAGTAAAGCGCAGTGAAATGGTCGAAGTTTGGGTAGCCGCAGTCAATGAGGAAGTTTGTTCCCTCATCTGAGTTCATCATCAAGCCTGTTCTCTCATGCGGGATTCCGATCTGGTCTAGGGTATCACGTTATATGAGCATATCGTTGGGTTAGAGGTCCGATCCAGCCGCAGTTTGAAGGAGGAAGCCATTGCCGAAGAGATCGAAGTCATCAATGGGCTAGAAGAGCCCTAACTCTCCTAGTACGTGTGCCTACATTCTGAAGCAAAGGGTTCTATTCTCGTTGCTCTAGAGCAGTCACTGTTTTGGCATCACAAGATCTCAGATAAAGCTCAATTCAAAAGGTTATCATATGTATGATGGGTCTACAAGAAGTGTGAAGATAAGAGGAGACTAGATGAGCCTGTCCGAGACCATATTTGTTGATTGTCATACCCTTGTTGTAGACCATCTATACTGGCCAGAATTGCAGAAAGAGACAAAGTGTTTGGGTACATGTTTGGAGGTATTGTCATTTGATTTTGAAGGCATTGTTGAGCCATAGTTTGGGTCTTAGAATTCCTCAATAAAGATTCGATAAGAAAGATTTCAAAGTGTTTTTCCTCTCACGTTTTGGAGTGGTTTTTTACCCTGGATGATTTGATATTGCAGATCTTCCAATGCTTCTTCAGCATTAGGAAACATCATTCAGACACAGTCATAGCACACATGCAGTCCATCTTATCATCATGTATGAGAGGTCGTGATCCCATCTATCAGGGGTTGCAGTCTCGATTGTTGTCTGTTTGGAGGAGAGAGCAGCTGGTCTCACCTATTTCTTATGGTCTAGTTGAAAGGTTGGTTGAACAGAACAATGGGTTGTTCAAGACCCAGTTGACCAAGGAGGTGCAGCTCAGGTTTGGGGACTCATGCAGCAAGAATGAGATGAGGAAGGGACTTTGCTTCATCTGCAAAGCACCTTGGGGACCTGACCACTCATGCTTGAGTGACACTGAGAAGATGACAACAATAGAGCAAGGAGATATTTTGTATGTCTGTCAGGATGACGACTCTTCGTTGGATGAGTCCATGGGTTCATATGATGATACCTTAGAGGAGCACAAGCAGTCATATGGAGTTGACGATAGTAGCCCAGATATGCATCCATGTGTGGTAGAGGAGTACGAGGAGCAACCGATTTTTCCCATGTGGGAAAGAGGTCAGGGAGCAGATGAGTGGGTGACGATTCAACATAGAGAGCAAATAGAGGAGCATGAGTCATGTCGAGTCATTGACATTAGGCCAGATTCATATGATGAGCAGTCCATGGGTCCTAGGAGAGACATTCAGGATAGCGTGTCACCAGTGATGAGTCATCATGAGTAGTGTATGATGGAGCATGAGTCAACTGAGAGGATGAGGCGCACAGTATGCATGACCAGCCTTATTGGGAGAGCCAGTTGGAGGTTCATATTTAAACTGTGATGATGGACGATGAGCAACCACCTTGGGGTCAGTCATTGATGAGAAGCAGACAAATGTACAGATGGTTGGTAGGGTGACGATGTTCGCTGACACTTGTCCTCAAGAGATGTTGGAGTATGACAAGACAGTTTGGCAAGAGATTGGTGGATTGGAAGAGCGTGGAGTTTCCTGTCAGGCGAGAGAGATGGCAGTGCATCCATCTTTGGGTCTACCCACTGATGAGGTGCAAACAGGTGTAGTGGCAGCTAGCCGAGCTGCAATATTTTCAGGCAGCATCCCTCTCCAGGAGTACATAGATAGGGCTTGCAGCGCAGTTTGGCTACATGTACCCATTACAGAGAGAGAGGCAAGACTTTCTCGATGGATATTGCTAACCAACCAGATAGGGCAGCATGATTTGAGCATGGACCAACGTCAGCATAGTAGACTTGTTCCTTAGACAGGAGTCCATGACTTAGATTGGCAGGAGATCATGAGTTGGTATCCTATTGATGGAGTATCATTCTTAGTCAGGGGTAGTGTACTGCAAGATGTTGATTTGGGGTAGCATTAGATGAGCTCTAGCCACGAAAATTGGTGGAGAGGCTAAGGCACATGAGATCTCCAATACCCAGAAATGGTTTGGGCAGATTCTAAACAGTTTGGGAGATATTAAAATAATTAATATTTTTAATGTGGTCCCTAAAAGTCTAAACATAGGGAAAATAAAATATTAATATGAATTAATATAAAACTGTGTTAGAATGGTCTAAAAGTCATGGATCAAGCCAGATCTAATCTTAGCCGTTGATTAGGAACTTAATCTCGACCATTGATTTGTCAACGAGAAAAGTATAAGAGGAGGCTTGAGGGTCACTTGGAGAACACACCAAGAGATCAAGATTTCGACTTTTTGGGGTTAGGTTTGCTGAGAAAGTTGAGAGAGTGATTAGAGGGGCAGTGAATACAGAAGCAGAGAGGCCGAGATAGCACCAGGAGGATCAGCGCACTAGCCGGAGAGAGGGACACAGAAGCAATGAAGGGTTCACGCAGAGCCAGCCAGGGCTCACGTAGAGCTGACCAGGAACTGCATAGTGCCTCAGAGGGCCAACGTGGTTGACGCAGAGGGCAAGAGGACTGACAAAGTGCCTCCAGAGGCTAACGCATGCCAAGCTAGAGTGACACTGGGCTAACGCTAGGCCAGAGAGAGGCTGACACAATCCCTAGGGGTTGACGTTGGGATTTCGTGGGGCAGATTGAAGCTATGGAGCTGCTGGAGTGTTTATCCGGGGTTTCAACCGGAATATTTGCTTCCGAGTAGAGAGGTGTTAATGTCGAGATTTTTCTCTGTTGGGTGAGCCGGATTTGGCACCCAGATTGTATTATGAAACTACTTAATAATCAAACCCTCAGATAGTTGCACCGGTTTTCCCGCATTGGGTTTTTCTGGGGACATTGGTCCAAAAACAACAGTGTCACTTGTGTGCTTGTTTTGTTTCCTTCAGTTGATGATTTGTAATGTGTTGAGCATGTACTCGCATTTATTTCCAGTGTTTACATGGTAGATAACTTGTTAATTAACAGAACAAGTAGGTAGGAATAAATCAGTAAAGTGCATGAAGGGTTTCTAGCGTGTTAGACTTAGAAATTTCAACATGGTATCAAAGCGTGGTTGCAGATCACACCAGAACTGAGGACATCAGCAGAGCAGAGCAACAGCAGCAGAAAACAGTTGTCCCGAGTGACAAAAGTTGTTCCTAGCAGGAAAGCAGCAAGGGAGGGGTGACGTCGTGCCTGCGTCATCAAGTTCGAGCCAAGAAGAGGTTGCGCAGAGGCTGAGGGAGGCAAAGACAAGCTCACGCAAAGCCATGCAGAGGCCAAGGGGGTTGACGCAGTTGGCTAAGGAAGCTAGTTTGCCAGTGTCGGGATTGCGCAAAGCCTAGGAGCTCTCACCTTCAGGTTGCTAGGGTCTAGGAAGTTGTGGGTAAGTTGCAAAGTGGAGTTGGTGGGGTACTACAGTTAGAACAGTACCTAACACAGTAAGGCCATGGAGGAAGGAGTTGCTACTGAGGGTTTCTAGTCGAGAAATCCGAATCAGTAGTGTAGTTGCACAAACAATCAGAGTAGTGGGCATATCGACATTGGCAGAAGGGTTTCCAGGAGGGAAATTGTGGCTCAAAGGGAGTCACATCGAGAACTTCCAGGAGAGAAGTAGAAGAGCAGCAGAATGGCACTACATGGAGTAAGAGACCAAGACAGACTGGATGGAGCCTCAAACTTCGTAGTCTGGAAGGCCAAAATCTTATCCATACTTGACAGAAATCGTGTCAAGCACTTCGCCTTGAAGACAATAGCGGTCCTAGTTGACCCAACTGACAATGACAAGTATGAGGAAGCAATGGCGAGGGCCAAGAGTATCATTCTTGACAGGGTCAAGGATCATATAGTACCACATATTGCCGAGAAGAATACAGCACAAGAGATGTGGGAGGCCCTGACCAAGTTGTATCAGAATACTTCTATGCAGAAGAAGATGCTCCTAGAAAATCAGCTGCGGTCATACCAGATGCAGAAGGGAGAACAGATCGACACCTTCCTCGGTCGATTGAAGGAGATCCGAGATCAGCTGACTTCCATAGGGGCCACACCAGATCTAGAGTTGATGGTGAGAACAGACCTGAATGTAGTCTCAGAAGACTGGGAGGTGTTTGACGAGAGCATACTGGGCAGGGTGACCCTTCCAAATTGGGAGAAAATGTGTGCGGCTCTTCGCCAAGAAGAGATCAGGAGGGTGACCAAGACAGGAAGCAGCAGCAAGGGGATCAAAATCAAGGAGGAGGTGGATGTTGCACTGGGATCTGAGGGTAAGCAAGATAAGCAGAAGAAGAAGGACCTCTCCAAGGTCAAATGCTTCCACTGTGGAGAGTTGGGTCATTATGCGACCTAGTGTCCGAGGAAGAAGAGCAAGGGAGAGGCTTCCGAGACCAAAGCAACACCAGCAAGGGCAAAGAAGGAAGTGGAGACAGACAATGACTGTCCCATGAGTGCACACACGCCACTTGAGCGAAAGTAGAGAGACATCAAACTGTAGTCAGGCAGACTACAGGAGATGAGGGGCAGGATCCTCGAGGTACCCAACCTCTTGGATTATACCTGGCTACGGGAGCCCCGAAGAAAAGTAGCAAGACTGGTAGATGTCAGTGGAGGTGGATGCGGGTGGAGTGACAGAGGGATCTACAGTGCAAGATTCCCAAGACAGTGTGAGGCAGCAGTGCGAGAAGCACAGGAGTGTTACACCAGTGTAGGATGACACAAAGAGGTGTGCAATAGTGCGAGATGCACGGAGTAGTTGCAGCAGCGCAAAGGTCAGAGAGGGAGCACTTGTCAGCGACAGAGGGAGCTTCAACATCATAGGGGTCTCTAGCCTAACAGAGAGGTCAAATCAGTTACTTAATTCTCAGTAACTGAGTTGCAGTGCAGCAATTAGCAGTGGCAGTGCTATAGGCAGAACAATGCAACATGATGAGAGGGGATGTCGTGCAAATGCAACAGTGGCAGTGGCAGGACCATGGGCAGTAGCACGAATGCAGAGGGGCTGCCGTAGGAATGCAACAGTGGCATTGGCAGGGCCATGGGTAGCAGTACATGATGCAGCAGTACAGAGGATGTTGGGCAACAAGAGTAGCATGAGCACCAAGACCGATGTCAGATGATCAGGGTGATACTCAATGAAGAGTATTGCCAGAGCACAGCCCTCACTAAGAGGGAGTGTTGAATTGGGGTAGCATCGGATGTGCTCTAGCCACGAAAATTGGTGGACAGGCTAAGGCACATGAGATCAATACCCAGAAATGGTTTGGGCAAATTCTAAACATTTTGAGTGATATTAAAATAATTAATATTTTTAATGGAGTCCCTAAGTCTAAACTTAGGGAAAATAAAATATTTATGTGAATTAATAGAAAACTGTCTTAGAATGGTCAAAAAGTCATGGGTCAAGCCAGATCTACTCTTACTCGTTGATTAGGGACTTAATCTCGGCCGTTGATTTGTCAACAAGAAAAGTATAAGAGGAGGCCTCAGGGTCACTTGGAGAACCCACCAAGAGATCAAGATTTCAACTTTCTGGGGCTGGGTCTGCTGAGAAAGTTGAGAGAGTGATCAGAGTTGCAGTTGAGGGCCAATGAATACAAAAGCAGAGAGGCAAAGATAGCACCGGGAGGGTCAGCGCAGTAGCCCAAGAGAGGGACGCATATGCAGCCAAGGGTTCATGCAGAGCCAGCCAGGGCTCACGCAAAGGCAGCCAGGAGGTACGCACTGCCTTAGACAGCCAACGAGGGTCACACATAGGGCCAGAGGACTAACGCAGTGCCTCCAGAGGCTGATGCATGCCAAGCCATAGTGAAGTTGGGCTAACGCTAGGCCAGAGAGAGGCTGACGTTGTGGTTTCGTGGGGCAGAATGGCGTTGTGGAGCTGCCGGAGTGTTTATCCGAGGTTTCAGCCGGAATATCTACTTCCGAGTAGAGAGGTGCTACTACCGAGATTTTTCTCTGTTGGGTGAGCTGGATTTGGCACCCAGATTGTATTCTGAAACGGCTTAATAAATCAAACCCTCAGATAGTTGCACCGGTTTTCCTGCATTGGGTTTTTTCGGGGACATTTATCCAAAAACAACGGTGTAACTTGTGTGCTTGTTTTGTTTCCTTCAGTTGATGATCTGTAATGTGTTGAGCATGTACTTGTACTTATTTCCAATGTTTACATGGTAAATAACTTGTTAATTAATAGAACAAGTAGGTAGGAATAAATCAGTAAAGTGCATGAAGGGTTTCTAACATGTTAGACTTAGAAATTTCAACACAGGAGTCCTTAGAGGTGGGGGATATTACATGCTCCAGTCGGCAGCAAAATGTGGGTTGGCCACTCATTAGTATCTCAGTGCAGCATCAATATGGTGAGACTGACCTTGGGGTATGCCAAGGATTGGATTAGAGAGAGGTGATGAGCTGGTACGCAGTTCGTGGAGCGGCATTCACAACGGAACTATAGCACAACAAGAGACATGGAGTGTTGATGTTCCTTCTTGGTGGCATTGGGGTCGAGGTGGATCTACTAGTAGCAGGTTGAGTCAGAGACGGACATGGGACCCAGGTATTGGAGGATCCAGTCATATTTCGATAGCTTGGAGGCAAGACGTGGACCAATGATTTGTATGGGATCCAGGAATTGGGTCTCAGTTGCGTCGGGCCACCAGCTTGGTCCACGGGTTTGGATTACTTGAGGGCAAGCAATCTTGGGGCGGGAGGACTATCATGTCCCCATTTTTATTCTTCTTCATGGTACAACCAGGGTGGATTTCCAGGGCAGGAGATAGTCATGGCAGTGGAGCAACTTTATGTCATCAAGGGTCCCGACAGAGTTTTGAGGAGTTTTTATGGGATTTGATGGCATTCGCTTTGCATATTCCATCATCCGCACAGTTTGCCTTTCGTTTCGTCACATTCCGACAACTTTCAGAAATCAACATTATTATTGGGCATAACTTAATTAATTATGCTCGAGGTAGCATTATAAGGATATTAATTGATGGCCCACAGGGCTTTGGATTGACAGTGAATGGGTGCACTGTTTAGGCACTCCTTGCGATAGGTCACTGGTTCAAATCCCCCATGGGTGCTTACCTACCAAAAAAAAAAGGATATTAATTGATGAAACATTTTAGTGTAATAGCTCGTTGGAACCGGAACGACAAGATCCATAAGATGGGATGCTGAGAAGATCTATAGATAGGGAAGAACTGTGGGCAGATCCTCGCCAAGAAGAGATCAAACGGCTGAGCAAGAAGGGAAGTAGCAGCTAAGGAGTCTCGATCAAGAAGGAAGAGGAAGAGGATGCAGCTCTAGCATCTGCAGGGAAGCAGGAGAAGAGGAAGAAAAGGGACCTCTCCAAGGTCAAGTGCTTCAACTATGGGGAACTGGGTCATTATGTGAATCAGTGTCTGAGGAAGAAGAACAAGGGAGAGGCGTCTGACTCTAAGGTAGCGCCAGCGAAAGCAAAAAAGGAGGTAGAGGAGGATGACGATTGTGCCATGAGAGCTCATGTACCTCTAGAGAAGAGGTGGGGAGACATCGAGTTGTAGTAAGGAAGACTACAGGCAATGAGGGGCAGGATCCTTTAGGTACCCAACTTCTTAGATTATACCTTGCTACGGGAGCCCCGAAGAGAGAGAAGCAGGACTAGCAGATGTCAGTAGAAACGGATGCAGATGAAGCGGTAAAGAGTGCTACAGTGCAGGAGTCCCTAGGCAATGCGAGGCTAGCAGGCTGCAACAATGCGAGAGGCACGGAGAGTGTTGCAACAGTGCAGGATGGCACAGAGAGGTTTGCAGCGGTGTGAGATGCAGAGAGTTGTTGCAACAGTGTAGAGGAAGGAAAGGGAGCACTTGTTAGCGGCAGAGAGAGCTTCAGCATCAGGAGGGTTTCTAGCCTGACAAGGATGTCAGTAGTTGGGTGGATCAGTTACTTTCTTCTCAGTAACTAAGATGCAATGCAGTAGCAGTATGCAGTAGCACGATGCAGAATGATGAGAGGGGGTTGCAGTGCAGATGCAGTGTCGGGAGAAAGGACCAGCATCAGCATATATGCAATGGGAGTTGTCGTACGGATGCAGCAGTGGCAGTGGCAGAGCCATAGGCAGTAGTACAGGATGCAGCAGTGCGGAGGATGTTGGGCGGGGAGGCATAGCATCAACACAGGTACCGGTGCCATATAATCAGAGTAATGCTCAGTGAAGAGTATTACTAGAGCATTGTCCTCGCTAAGAGGGAGTGCTGATTTGGGGTAGCATTGAATGTGCTCTAGCCCTATGTCGACCCAGTGAAGGAATGTGGACTTAAGTGGGAGAAATGAGAATTGGGGCTATAATGAGCAAAGAGGGGGGTGATATATGTGGATGAGGGAGTGGGACCACGAAACCAAAATCAAGGTTTCCCATGAAGTATGATCCCTAAAACCAAAAGGTCAGTAAAAGAGATCCCATGGGACTAGAATCCAAGGTTAGCATCAAAGGGGTCTAGGGGACAAGAGCACATACCTAGCCTATTATTTCCACTGAATCCCCCCATTAATCCATGCCCAGAAGTGTCCATGATAAGCAAACTACAATACTCAATTACCAAATGACAAGGCATACCCTTAGGTTCAAGAAGCCCACCTCCAAACATATGATCATGGCAGATGGGTGAGGGACCACATGGCTGGCTCAAGTGGCAGAGAAGTGGCACAACGGGCTAGTTGGTCGCTGCAAGGGGTTACTGGTTGCCAGTTGGGGACCATCTTGGAAAAAAAATTCTCCTACGGATATCACCCACAAAATGGTGGGTAACAGGACCCTTACTTTTCCTCATGATCCTAGGGATGTAGTTGAATCTCATGTGGACCCTCTCCTTAACCCTTCTTACACTATCGTTGATAATGACGAATCCTCTTTCTTTCTTAATTGAGATCACCATGGGAAACCTTCTTGTTGTCTCTCTCAATGTCATTAGTCTCCCTTTCCTTCCAATCATGGCCTTATGGTGGCCACAAAACACACTATAAATGATAGGAACCATCATGAGGATGATATGCCCAAGGTTGTCATTCATCGAAGATTTATGAGCTTAATTGTTGATATCTCTATCTTTTGGTTGAAAGCAGTGTTGCGGGGGGGCCCCCCCCCCCCCCCCCCGATCCCACTCCCAATCCGTGCTCCGGGCGGGAGCGGGTCGGGAGCACGCTCCCGATAAAAAAGATTTTGCTCCCTGCCAAATTCGGGAGTGACTTCGGGAACATCGCTCCCGTCGCTCCGGGAGTGAAATTTAAAGCCCAGGAGAGGTCAGGGAGCGATCACTCCCCTATTGCTAACAGGCTTTAAATTTCACTCCCGGAGCGATGCGCGCAGAGGCCGGGAGCGAAGACTGAGAGCAAGGAGTGAGACTGAGAGCAAGGTGCCAAGGAGCAAGGAGCAAGGAGTCTTGGGCGCATTTGAGGTAGGTTAGCAATTTTTTTTTAATGTTTATTAATTTACTCCTAATTTCTAAATAAATAAATAACGTTTTCTCTATTTCGGTTTCCCATTGGGCCATTCCCATTCCCATTCGATTTTATTAAATTTTGCAGATTCAAAACTACAAATTTCAAACATCATGGTTATATTTCTTGGCATTTTTTTCTTCTTGGTTCCTTTTCTGGTTATTATGGTGCTAGAGAGTAGGAAAAGGAGGTTTCAAAATGAAGAAGGGGGACAAAGTGGATTTGATGAAAACCCCAGTGAGGAGGAGCTGGAGGAGGGTGAACATGATTCAGCAGCTGAAAATACTAAACAAGACCAAACCCCATTGTGGAAATATGTTAACAGGCCTGAAGCAGTGAAAAGGGGTGGAAATACTAAATTTCATTGCCCCCATTGCAACAATAATTACACAGGTTCATACACCCGTGCTAGAAAACACCTCTGCGGGAAAATGCAATGGGATGGAGATAAACAAATAGGAATCAAAACTTGTGCGGGTGTGTCAGCAACAGATAGAGCCAAATACATAAGGGAAGAGGAGGAAGCCCAATACAAATCTAAAAAATCAAGGGGTTTCTTTGAACCAAGCTCATAATCACAAGCACAAAGAACTCCTTCAGCATCCTCTCAAGGTAGTGGATATGGAGGCACAGGGTCACCAGCTTTAAGGCATAGAACCATATCATATTTCCTTGATGAAGGGTGTAGGAATGATGTGGATTCAAAAGTTTACAGGTTTCTCTATGCATGTGGGATACCATTCAATGTTCTTCGCTCACATTATTGGCACGAAATGGTTTCTGCCATAAATGATGGCCCCTAAAGGATACAAGAGCCCTGGGTATGACAAGGCAAGAACCGTTGGACATGATCATGAAAAAGAAAAAATATCACATTCTTTGAATAGAATGACAAGTTCTTGGACTAACCATGGGGTGTCCATTGTATCTGATGGATGGACAAATGTAAAAGGCAAGCCATTGAATAGTGTTCCTGCTGTGTCTGTTAGTGGTGCCATCTTTCTAAATGCATATGATTACTCAAAGAAGTTCAAGACCGGCATCAACATTGCAGAAGCATTACTTGAAACAATTGACCGTATTGGGCCATACAATGTCATCCAAGTCATCACTGATAATGCTCCTAATTGTAACTCAGCAGGAGCAATTATTGAGGATAAATACCCCAACATATTTTGGTCTGGGTGTTTGGTTCACACATTGAACCTTT
>APFE030882425.1:0-16702 GCA_000404065.3 Pinus taeda
TCCTCCAATAATAAAATTGTTGGATCCACAAAAAACCACTAATGACTACATTTGTTTCTCTAAACAAACGATCCCTAATTTCTACTTTAACTTGGACCCATGCCTAATTATGATTGGCCTTTGAAACCTAGTTTGAATCTATCCCAACAAACCTTTCTAATTTGTTACCAATTGTAACCTGAAAAATCTCATTCTAGAAAGCCAATGAAAGAGTAGGAAGGAGGTCCCACTCCTACTAAATTCTAACTAGAGGCCTATCTTGGTCAGAATCAACCAACCACTTTTGAAGGACTCACCTTGAAGGACCACATCTCCACCCTCGACCCATAGTTCTATTAACATCAACTTTTGAATCAAGCATAAAATAGAGTCAACCTCAAATTTAGAGCATGAAAGACCATAAACTACAGTAAGATCCATGACGAATTAATTTTCAGCTAATGATTTAGGGAATCTTCCCTAACTGATTTCCAAATAATTAGGAAACCGTAGCTTTGCATAGAAAACTTGTAATGTCTTCAAAGTTACCTCACGCATTTCCTAACAACCATTAATATGTTCTCTCCATAGCTCAAATGAGCTTCTTTTTCCTTGTAGAACTTGACGTAAAATTTTCCCTCTTACCGAAAAAAAGAATCTACCATTTTTCTATATCAAAGCCTCTCAAAGGGTATGTGTGAGAAAGACGATCAAATATGGGACGGAATAGATGCAAATTAATTTAAAATGTTGATAGGAAATTTCATCCAAATGGGGATCCTCTTTGTCCTCATTTCTAGCCATTGACGCAAAAACAAAAAAAATCCTATGAATATCTCCCACCTCCCACAAGAAGCCATCTGATCAATCTAATACCAACAACCTATCTCATGGCATGTATAGAAATGATCAAAAATAAAAGTCAAAATGTAGAATAGAAATGATTTTCTAGACATTGAATACCTCGACATTCTAGATATTTCTCTTCCATGCAAGATAAAAATGATGGATGGCCACTAGAAATGGATAATCATGGAGAAAATGACCACAATATAATTGAATTGAATGTCCCTTCATAAAAAAAGAACTTCATTCTTGGCATTAGCACTTGAAACAACCATCAAATGGCATTTTCCATTGCCTAAAACCTTAATCCATCATAATAGAAAAATTTATAACCCTACACACAAAAAAGCAAATACAATAGTAAAGATTTTTTTTTTTAAGTAAATAGTATTTTTAAAAGTGATGATATTAACTAGAAAAATAATGAATTTCTATGTTTCAAAAATACTCAAAACTAAAATAAATATATACTTACTTTGAAGGAAATTATATTAGTTACTTGGACTTTTCAATTGATGCTTATTTGTGAAGGAAACCATTTTGTAGTTGATGAATATGAATAAAGTTGAAATTGCTATGGTCAATATGATACCTCATAATAAGTATTATGCTTTGATACTCACAGGATATCTCATAGTCATTATTATGCATTCATGTTGATGGAATCACATGAATGAATTCATACCGAATTTGGACATATAATGTAATAGTGTTTATAGAATCTATTTTTTTGTAGAAATAGAAAGAAATTTGTTACTATTGATGAATTCGAAGTGAAACAATGAGATACAAATCTCTTCTACAATTTGCGCAATACAAAATAACAAGATAGAAACACATGCAACCATCAAAACAAAAGGAACACAATGATCTATAAGGGAACCCAACCGAGAATATCCCTCTTTTGCTTTTCATTAATCCGATGAAAGTGAGAAATTATTAGAATGTCAACATCAAGATCTAAAGCACACCTTGCATTATAAAATTGTTCTCTTGCTGAATGACTATCTTTGGCCAACACTTAGCCTAATCAAGCCCCCCATCTCCCTCATATTTCCTTGTGCAATCCTGGAGAAATTGGTCTCCTAACGAATAGGGGAATTCCCTATTTCCTTATGAAAATCTAAGGCAATTGATTGCTTTCTTAATTTCCAAGCCTATACATTCAACTAGTATGATCACAATGTGCCTTTTCCTCCACTCCAGTTAGGAAATTCGAATTCCATACATGACTAGGATATTTTTGGTTGATTGACTAGTTAACTGAGAGATCAATGAGTTGCAAAGAGTCTTAATTAATAAATTGACCTTCATCTGACTCTATTAATCACTAGAGATCAGTTAACTAATATTAACTCAGAATAACTGAACTAGATTGCTATATTTTAGCAATCACTACATGCATAACTCTACTCCAAGTCTATAAAATCAAATTTTCTGATCTAACTAGGTGACAAGGCCATGCCACTCAAGCTAACTATAATGTAAATCATCCTGCTTATGTAGAAAATCAAACTTATCCATTTGACTAAGACACAAGTCAAATGGAGGATTTTCTTGCTACATGTATAACACTCTCTCTTAGTAAGAAAAGTTTTTGCACCACCCATATCTTGCACCTTTGGAACTCGAACTTGCCTCTTGGCAATGACTTTGTCAAAATATTTGCATCCTTGTCCTTAGTGGGAATGTACTGCAACATCATAATTCTCCTTTGCACATAATCTGTCAAGTGATAGTCCCTAATATCAATGTGCTTGGACCTATCATGAAACACTGGATTCAGAAAGAGTTTGATACAACTCTGATTATCACAATAAATAATTATTGTGTTGATCTCCTTACTGAAAAGACCAACAAGAGTTTTCCTAATCCATATGGCCTCACATGTTGCTTGATTAAATACAATTTACTTAGCTTATGCTGAGCTGAGTTCCACACACCTTTGTTTCCTAGGATACTAGGAAATAGCTGCAGACCCAATACTGAAGATAGCTCTTGAAGTACTCTTCATGTCTGATGGACTCCCTGTCCAATTTGCATCACTGCAGCCTTGGAGCTTCACACCATCCTTCATCTTGTACCACAACCCATAATTTGTTCTACTTATGAGGCATTTCAGCACATTCTTGGTTGATTTCCAGTGAAGCTTGGTAGGATTCACCATAAATTGACTCAGTTGATTTACTCTAAAGCACATGTTGGGCCTTTTTTTCACTAGATACATCAAGGTCCCCACAAGTTGTTTGTAGATGGTAGAATTAACTTCCTCTCCTGAAGAAGCGCCATTCTTCCTCTAGTTTGTAGCTAGAGGAGTGTCCATAGGATAACAGTCCTACATATGAAATATCCAAAGTATTTCATAAGATTACTTTCCATAACTCACAAAAATATCTCCATCTCCCTACCATACCTACAAACCAAGGATTATAGCACATGATAGGATTATAGCACATGCAAATGAAATTCGCTCATTAGAAGACAACATTAGTCCCCAAAATCACTTGCTCTATCTTATTTTCTGATGTGAGGTATTGACTATGATGGGATCGTGTGAAAGGACTAAGAGAGGGGCCCTAATAGGTTGATAGCATAGATTTATGAGCTAAGGGATCAAGGTTTAGGTACTACAAGTGTGCATTGCTCAATGGAAAGAGAAAGAGGAAAGGATCTATGTAGTGGGAAATTCCAGGAGACATGGGTGACATGCTTGGGCATTCTAACTATGTAATGCACAGTTAATTGTGGAGGAGCCTTTGAGGATTAAATATGTCACCAATACAAGGGCCAAGGAATGACCCTATTGTCCACTAGGATTGTGCAATGTGAAATGAAGGAAAGGTTCATTAAGGAATTGTGCATTTAGAAAGTGTAAGCAACAAGGGTTGAGTGATGATACTTTAGGGATGCACAATGCACATTTGAAGGGAGTCCTTAGGATGGGAAAAGAGAGAAAGTGTAAGCAGAAAGAGGCTCATAACTAGGGCTTTATAGTGCGCAATGTGTTCATAACTTGACTAAAGGTTAAAGGTGTTCATAGCTTGTGAATGATGTGAGGTTAAGGAAGAATACAAAAATTGATTGTATTAGATCAATGAGACAAGAAGGAGAAAGTAAGAGCATACAAACAGGTCTGGAACATGATTTCACACACATTCATAATAAAGCACATGTCAAGGATATGTGTAGTACCCAAAACCATGAGACATACATTGAAGTGACAATAAAATGACACTTATCTCCAAGTCTCGTAGTTGGGATTTAAGCCTTTGTGACAATTTTTTACTGTAACCAAAAGATGCATTATGTTATGGGAGAGTGTCCAAAACATGTTATCATGATAGATAACATCAACTAATGCAAGAGAGTGCACTACAACTGCCTCTAAAAGGTGTTCCAAGGTGCTCTTAGGATATGCAAAACAAGTTAAAATGAGACATGCAAGAGTGAAATAAACACCTTTGAAAACATAAATAAAACACAAGTGACACATTTAAGAATGAAAGTGGGAAAAATGACACTTACAAAAGAAAGAGCAAGCGAAAATGACAGATGCAAAAAAGAAAATGAAATAGTTGAGAAACTCGCCTTGATGATGGCACATTGACATCCATGAGTAATAGAATGCTCCTTGTGCTCCAAAAGTATGTAGAGATCAAAAGCGAAAGATGATTGTGAGATGAACTCTGTGTTAGAATTTTTATATAGGGAAAGCGGACATGTAATTAGGATTTGTGAGTGTGCTTAGTGTATGTCAAGAAACTAGGAGTCAAGAGTGAATTGATTACCACTAAGAGGTGTGATATTAATGATTTGAAGAAGTATACTCTCACCATCAACAAGGAGTCTGTTATCACTATTTGCATAGGATGCCCTTACACTGCCACTTGGAACTACGCAACGACTATTAGTGAGAACAACACAATCACTATTGGCAAGGACTATATAAGCACTGATGGTAAGGATTGTGAAATCAATTTTGAGAAGGACTGCATAATCACTATTGGCGAGGACTGCACATTGACTACTGACAAAGAGTGTGCAACATTGTCACTATGAAGTGCACTTATCCTATCTTGGGATGCGTTCTTATGAAGACATCAAGAATTGGGCATGTGAAAGCAAGTAGATCGACACGTAGGTTTCCCTAAGGAAGGCTTGAAAACCTAGAATAAATGTCTGGGAATGAAATTAATTTCTTGAAACAAAGGATGGCATGATCATAAGGAGGCTCCAAAATTTGAATATAGGAAAAATTTTGGAGGAGTTTGTAGTAGCTACAACACTTACCGACACACACGAAGAATCCCTACTTCTCTATTTAGGTCTAACTTTAGACATGGTTTCTAGATTTTTGGAAGTATTGTCTCATCCTATAGATCACCCCAGATTCTTTATTTAGCCTGGTTATATATATAATCTCTCCTATTCCTCTCATCAACTCAAACACATTTACATAACTTTCCATATCTTAATTGTTTCAATCGGGGAGAAGGATAGTACATATTCAAGAATTTATGATGAACAAAATCTTAGTGTCATCTCTAGTGTCACTCCACTACCAACAATCTTATTTAGTACCTCAACGGAGTCACTTCAAGGAGTAACAAGCATTGATTTTCTACCAACAAGATTTTTTAGTTCCCTGACAAAGTTGTTTGCTTCACCACTCTACGTTGGAAGCCTTTCTCTTTTTTCATCCTTTATTATTTTATAGCTTTATGCTCATTGGAATTTTATAGGCCATTATTTCATTGAGGGAAGAAGAGGGATCCCAACTTATTAATGAGAAAGCGATATTATTCGTTGTTTTGTAGAGATTCTTGTATATATACCTCTAAAATTAGTGTGCTCGCTTAAGTATTTCTCTTTTCCCTTATCTTGTCAACTTCACTGACATGTTAAAAACCCATTAATATAAACAATTGATTCAAGGAATGAAGATCATATCATATGTATGAGCAACATAGATCCACTAAAGATTTTTTCCATAATGAGTCATACTTTCCATCTAAGCATCATGGAATCATAATATATTTAGGCCCAAAAAAGAAAGGGATTAAAATTTAACCAATCATTGTCAGTCATCATCGTGCCCCCTTTGAATACTTTACCCACATTAATTCAGAGCTAAACGAGGTGACTTTTACACAAATCCTTATTAAAACAAAACATGTGGAAAGAAGTGAAAGAAACATGAAATAACATAGAAAGAATGGACGAAAGAAAAGAAACATGTAAAAACTTGTAAGGGGATCCAAAGAACAAAACTCAAACGAGAAAGGGGATGCAGGAAAAATTGTGATAATGTGATGCAAAAGTGACTGTAATGCAACTAAACCTAAACTCTGATCTATTTAACTAGAAGGTTAGGATCATGTAAAGTCAAATTTCCAATGTAGCCATTCAATTTGTTCTCAACCTGCAAGTAGAAAGATATATGTGATTAGAAATAGTATAAAGCAATGTGTAGAAATAAATATGTCAACCTCAATAAGTTTCACAAGTAATTGAAGTTATTTCCTACTAATAAAAAGGTGTGCCATAAATGCTTCCTTTAATCAGTGTGAAAATTTATCTTGATTATTAGAATAATTACCATACAAACCTTGAATATTTCTCATGAATGTACATTTATTAGTTTTTTAGTCTCAGAAAACATCAAGAAAGATCAAAACTTATTATTGGAAACAAAGCTTTCCAAGTAAGATTCCTCTTCCTAGCTAGCAATTTGATCCTGATATTTGAAATAACCTATTTGAAAACCCTAAAACACATGGGAAAATGAACTTCCAATAAGCACAATCAAGTCATAGGGAGAATCTTGTAAGGGAAATTTGATATGATCTTGTTCAAAAACCTTGTCAAGATCATGTGGACCTAACACAACCATCAACAAAAGTTGAAGTGCCTCAACTACTTCAGAAGCATTTGAGTAGTGAAACGATGAATCATAAGAATTTATGGCCTTAACAAGATCAAAATATTTAAAACAAATATCATGAGATGCACTGCTGGAAAAAGGATTAGATGAAATACATTTTTTTATAACCGATGTTATGATTAGATTGGTGGGTTGGAATATAAGATTCTCAATTCTCCATTTGTTTCCTTTGTATTCGATTACAAGATATATGAGTAAAATGAAAGCTTGGAGGATTAGAAACAATTTTTGGAATCGTAAATTAGGGAAACCAATTAGGGTACCAAGCTGAAAAAGAGATTAGAAGCATATGTCAAATCACATCCAACATTCATACCAATCCAAGTAATTTGTTTGTCAACAATAGCTTTGCTCCGCCAAATGACTTGATCATTGAATGACACTCAAAAGGATTGTTTTTCCTAGAAAATTGATTACTTTCATAATATTACAAGAGAGATAAGAAACTGATCATTCACAAAAAAAATTGACATGGACAAATATTTCAGCGGGTGATGATTTTTTTCTTAATAATATTAATCACAGGCTTTAATTTTGACCAACATTTGTTTAAAATATCCACTGTAACCCCAAATTTAATACAAGGGATTCCATGAAGAAGAATTAGCCAAACAAGAATCTTTCACCTAATCTAGAAAATTTATCTTGAAGAATAAGGAAAGGCATCTTGAAAATGCTTAAAATACTTCAAGAGTGAGTTAAAATCTAGTGATAGAATACTAAGAAAATAATTATGCACGAAAATTATAATCTCACCTAGTTCAAACATCTCATTAGCATTGCGAGAACCTATCATAGCCATTAACTAAAGTTGAAGTTCCTCAACTTCTTAATATGTCCCTAAAATTTCCAATGTTAGATGACTGGATTTTGAATAAATGGTCATATAAGAATTTGTGTGAGGACATCTATAATCAATTATGTAAGAAATTTCATTATGAATCAAATGGAAATTGTTGGAACCAATAGTTTTAGAGGATGTATCAACATCACCAAATAGATTAACCAAATTGAAAGAAAGATATTAAATGGCTACCACATCATCTTATTCATCAAGGGAAGCCTTAATACCTTGTATGTTATTGAGATCTAATTCATCTAAATTTGCATTGGAGTAACATGATATATTAATTGATTTATTACACACATCTTGACATAAGGGTTGGTGGGATGAGAAGGAAATTCCTATGAGAAACTCTTCTATGATCAGATTAGATTCTAGATCAGAGCTTGGAAAATACAAGTCCTCTTGCAGAAATAGGAGATCATCCAATGTACTTGGGTACTCATCGTAATTTTTAGTGATGGAGTTATTCTCGTCATGGTAATGGTTTCCTAAGACCTTATCTTGGTTAACAACTTTGGTTTTATTCAACTAATTTCCAAGATCAAAATATCCTTTATTCACGAGGAATGTAGAAACATCATCTCAACATAAAGGAATTTGAAAAAGCGAAGAGATATGGAAAGAGTCTTCATCCTTTTGTTCCTCCTTATTACCACCTTGTACCTGATCACTATTTGAACCACCAGATAGAAAATCAAGAGTGTATGGAGAACATGGTGGTTGAGTGGATTGATTAAACGAATCGAAGTACATGTATCCATGAACTATAAACGATAAAGGATGACATGTATCCATAGAAGAATCAATACTTTCAATCAAATTAGATTCAAGATTTAAATTATGCATGTTTATGTCACCTTGAAAATTAGGGGATCAACCTTCACACTACGATCCATGAGATTATGAGAACATTCAAAGTTTTCTTAAATAAAATCTTGATCATTAAAACTAGGTGAAAGAAGAAGAGGACTAGGAACTTGATTTTGGAATTTCCCAACTTCAATAATAGGACTTAGAGACTAAACCTTTCAGTAATGACAGGGGGGAGGAGAAGGGACATAATGGGCAGCAGATTCCTCCTTTGATATTTGAGGTGTCTCATGACTGGGAAAATTTGGAAAGCCAAATTAGGGATGAGATTTAAATATCTTTCAACAAATTGTTCAATATAGATCTAAACCAAACACTGAAACTTTTCACTCGTGAAACACCAATCCACTTTCATTCTTCATTAATCAAATGAGAAATTACATAGGAATTTATAGACAACATAAACCAAAGAGAAGTAGGCAAATCATTGAATCGGACCAAAGAAGAAAAGAGGAAATTACTAAGAACAAACATTGGCAGCACCGAAAAAAGATAGAGAAGGCCAAGACAGAGGAGAAAAGATAGACCAAACTAAGAAATGAAGGAATCCCAAAAAGAAACAAAACAAAGGATCAAAAATTGAAGCAGCCAACTTCCTATAAAATGCCATCAACCCGGAGCTCAAAAAACATAAAAACAGGATAGAGAGTGATCCCTCTATTAGATAGAACATCACTAACCAATTTTTTCTCTCTGTACACATGCATGAAGGAGATATCAGAGAAGGAGGCATGAAGAGCCTTGATATTGACTATCCAATGGGGAAGCGAAGGAACCTCCAAGGAGTTTTTCCCTTGCAACCAATCTGTGACCACCTTAGAGTCTCCAACAACCCTAAAGGAATAAATTTCAAGCCACACCACATTCTAGGGAATTCCCCATAGTGCCACTATCTCATCACAATTGTTAGTTCCTCTACCACCATTCCAAAAGAAATGGTATTCCCTACTAGGGAAGATATGGGTAAGAGCCACGCATCCACATGAACCATCAATAGAGGCCCCATCGAAGAAGACCAAAGGAAAATGATCACCCAAATCCCTAAATAGAATAGAGTGTCGTGGAGATGAGTGGAACCATGAACCTATTTTTGAAAAATGGTCAAAAATTTTAACACTAGTAGACTGGCAACCATAGAAAACATTCTAAAAGATAAAAGCATTTCTGGAATGCTAGATACCCCAGAAAAAATATAAGGGAAGAGCTTGGAATGGCCTTTGATCCAATTTCCAATATAAAAGGAAATCCAAGATCAAAGACCAAATCCTATCAACCTTGATTTTCAACAAAATCGCCACTTGATCTCAGAGAGACTTGGCATGTGGGCATCCTAGAAACAGGTGTGATATCCTCGAAACCATAGGAACAAAAATGGCATCAGCCTGACCCATTATAGCTCCTTTTCATCAAATTTTCCCAAGTTAGAATGTAGTTGAAAAGAGCCGACCAAGAAAAGAACTTGATCCTCAAGGGAGCTTCCCATCTCCACATAGACACAGTCCACTTGTCGTTAGGGCAGGAACAAGGGGAACCGCATATTTATGAATACATTTCACTAGCATCAATATTTCCATTAGTGGCATGTCCACCCCAAACAAGAGAATCAGACCTCTCAAACAACATTATACCTACCTCAATGAGTTTTAGCCTATAGGACTCCCATTCGACTTCGAAAGCCATGCTGAGACCCAAATCCCAAGAATGAGGCCAAGAAGAGGAGGGAAGATGATTAGGGAACTAATCCTTAAGATCACCAAGATGATCAATACCCATACGGTGAAGGGAGAGGATGATTTCTAGGGATAGAGTATGATCACCAAACATTCCTTTGATAGCATCTAGTCCAATAAGGATCTTGTCACCTTTACCTACACGCCACCTGAGGTTTCCACAAAACCAAGATGTAGTAGCCATCAAGCTACTCCAAATATATAATTTCCTCTGCTTGAATGGGGCTCCCACAACAATCCTTTCTTCAAAACTTTGTTGAAATAGGTATTTATCATGGATGATTTGACTCCTAATACCTTGCTCATTAAAAAACCTACATAGATTACTAGTGGGAAGAGCTAGATTAAAACACTTCATGTGCCTCATACCCCACCCACTAGCATCTAAAGGGAATGTGATTGAATCCAGCTTGACTAGATGAATTTTTCTAGAAGTTCATGTTCTAGACCCCAAAAACTTGGCAATAATAGCATCAATTTTGTTGATTATTTTCGAAGGCATAAGAAAAAGGTTCATCCAAGACACAAAGATGCCTTGAAGGAATAATTTTATCATGATAACCCTTCCTCGAAGGACCAGCCAACTATGATCCCATTAAGACAACTTCTTCTAGATTTTAATAACTAGCCACTCCCAGTCCAAAATCCTCTAGTTGTCAGGCTTGAGGAAACGACCCAAATATTTGAAACAAGAGGATAAAGAAATAGTTTTAATCCAAAATAGGGTTGCAATTTGTTGGTTGGCCACTACATCCTCCCCATCAATGATAAGCTCAGTATTATCTTTATTAATAACAAGTCCAGAGGCCCTTCCAAGTTGAGTTAAAATTTAATGTAAAGTTTCCCATTCAGAAAGCTTAGCAGCTCCGAAACCAAGGACATCATCCACAAAAAGTAAGTGAGTAGCTGAGATAGTGGAAGAGGCCCTATATCCAGAGATATTTCCCCTTTATTAAGTTGCACTTATACTTCTTCTAAACGAGTACATTACCAAGATAACGAGTAACAGGGAGAGAGCACATCCTTGTCTCAAACCCATATATATTTTAAAGAAATATGTAGGGAACCCATTGATTAAAACTGCCATTGATGTTGACGTCACATAGGCCATTATCCATCTTACATGTCGGAAGAGAAACCTAATCTTATGAAGAATCAGCCGCAAGAATTCCCAATCTATTCGATCATATGCTCGTAGAAGATCTATTTTCATGAGGCATGATTTTTTATTTTTTTTATTTGATCGAGTGTATGCACTATTGAGCAATCGCAACAACATCTTGAATTTTTTTGTTAGGAAGAAAACCAAATTGCTTCAGACAAATATATGGAGAAAGCATTTTTTTAACTCGATTATCTAGAATTTTAGAAATCAAATTGTATACAGAGTTGCATAAAGAAATAGGTCTAAAGTCTAAAAAGGAGCATGAGTTTGATTTCTTTCGAATTAAAGAAAGGAAGGTAGCTTTTATAGCACCTAATATATATCCAAAAGTACGAGATTCTTCTACCACTTGTAGTAGCTCAGTCCCCATGATTCTTATGAAGTTTATTATTAAGCCTCCAAAGGGTGTTTTTCATAAGTCTTCTTTCAAGCCTCGTCCTAGGGCTACTCAAAATTATAATTTAATTGAGGACTTTCTTGGTGCCCATCATCTATGTTGACCCTTGAGTTGTTGCAAAACTACCCAGCCCAAAAAAAGGCTTTTCGTTCAATTATCGGATTTGTGGATACATCATATTCCAACTTAGTTGTTTTCAGTCATGGGAACTATACTCATTGCCTTCCGACCCAGTTTTATTTTTTATATCATTCAAGTCATCATCCGTAGTATGAACATTCATTACTCAATTATGGGACAAGGGAGTGCAGTTGGTTCACTTCAACTGACTCAGTCACCTACCACATTGAAGTCTTTTGACAAGAGAACATATAATCCTTATGGTATTCTGAATTCCTTACAAGTAGAATTAGGGGGAAAGATTGTATCCATAGAAGTGGTAGTTATTTATGAACCTCTTGATTATAATCTTCTATTAGGTAATTCGTGGTTTTATGCCATCACCTCAGTCATTTCAACTTATTTCCATATGATCGCCTTTCCTCATAAGTGCAGGATTATGGCCATTAACCAACTCATCTTTTTCACCATTGATTCTCATGTTACTAGAAGTGCCCCACTTGTAGGGGAAGCTCTACATTCCTATCAGCATGTTAGCATTGGATTATTAAAGGATTCCTTGCTCATGGGAACCTTTTTGGTTCCTCCTCCTCCTCTTCCCAACAAATCATCTTTCGTTGCTTACATCAATATGATACTAGCTTCTATTTTCCAGACTAATCCATGGATCATACCAAATGAAACTAGCATCCATGGTTTTCTCGACCGAATGTTTCTTAGCCTTATTGAACTAGATTATGAATCTATCTATTATGCTTGTGTGGCCCATACATTTTCTTCTATCAATTAGGTTGATCAATCATTGGATTATGGCATGTCTTCTCTTCCATTCTCTTATGTATTCTCTACTGATGAGATCGTCGTGGAGTTTACAATGCCAGATGATGCATCATGGGAGGATCATCACCATCATTCCTCCTTACCAGATTCCATCGAGAATAATCTCAGTGATGTGTATCTACCTAATTTCTTCGAATCTTTTACGAGTTCCATTTATATTCGTGAAGTCAATTCAAAGAAGAAAATATTGAATATCAAAGAGACTATACCTATTGATGTCTATGTTAAACTGGGTATTGTTAGAAATCTACACATTGAATCTGAGATCGATACTTATAAATCCCTATTTTAGGAGTTTCATGATGTCTTTTCCTGGACTTATGAAAAACTTTCAGGTATCGACCGAAATATTGTAGTGCAAGAGATTAAAATGTATCCAGATGCTAAATGAGTCTGACATCTCTTCCATTTGATCCATTGAAACAAGGCTATTAGGATAAAGAGTGAAGTTGAAAAACTCCCTCATGTTGGTTTCATCTACCCCGTACCTCTCACCGATTGGGTATTGACTATTGTCCCCGTGATGAAGAAACATGGGACAATCTATGTATGCGTTGATTATCAGGATGTGAGTTGTGCTTCTCTAAAGGACAATTACCCGACCCTTTTCATCGACCATATTATTGATGACTGTGTTAGTTGTGAATTTATTCTTTCATGTATGGTTTCTCTGGATATAATAAAATCATCATTCTTCCATCATATCAAACATAGACTACATTTATTTGTCCGTGGGGTACATTTTCCTATCATTATCTCCCATTTAGTTGAAGGAATTTTGGGGCCACATTTCAATGGGCAATATATTATGCTTTTCATGATATTAAACATATCTTTCAAACCTATTTAGATTATCTCCCTGCTCATTCAACGTATCAAACTAATTATCTGATGCATCTTAGGACTATTTTCCTAGGATGTAGACACTATAATATTTAACTAAATCGACAAGAATGTGTGTTATGCATTAGTTCTAGTCAGCTTCTCGGTTTGTCATTTGAAATGTGGAATTTGTATCGATCCTCTGAAATTATAGGCAATCATTGACTTTTCTACACCTTCTTCACTTGTTCAGTTACAACGAATTCAAGAGAAAGCTAACTTCTTGCAATGTTTCGTCTCGAATTATGTAAAGTTGACCAAGGATTCACTTGCCTACTTAAGAAAGGGGTTGCCTTCCATTGGGATAACGTAACTCATAAAGTGTTAGATGCCCTGAAAGATATTCTAATTCGTGCATCTCTATTATATCCCCTAATTACCTGTGCAACTATTTCATGTATCTTACTGTTTCCATTTCTACTATAGCAATGGTTCTGGTCCAAGAATACGATGTAGGGATAGAACACCCCATTTACTATATGATTTGAAATCTCAATAATACGGAGATCAAGTATACCCACGTAGAAAAGTTAGATTTTGTGGCCTTTCAAGTTGTTCAAAGGTTCGACCATTAAATTTTATTCCAGAAAACTATGATAGTTTCATATTGTAACCTTATGACATAAATTTTGTCGCATCAATTTTTTAGGGGGAAATACTCTAAATGGATCATCATCGTACAAGAGTTTGACCTTCAATTCATCAAATCCAAGTCAAAGAAACCTTAGTTTTCATTTAGCTTATATGTGGCCTTTCTTTCCCTACTTCTCAATCGACATCTAACAATTATATCCTTTGATGAGTCATTGTTTCTTATTTCGTCATCTGATCCATGGTATGGAGATATTCTGATTTATCTCCAGACCCATACTTTGTTCTTTGATATCTCTAACTCCAAGAAATGACATATTAGATACCAAGCCAAGTATTACATCATCATTGGCGACACTCTTTATAGACGTGGTATTGATATGATTTTATAAAGGTGCCTCACGCATGAGGAAGTTAAGAAAATCTTGCATGAATGTTACTCAGGGGCATGTGGTAGTCATTTATCTCGCTACACTACTGCATATAAGATATTATATGTTGGTTAATTTTGGCATACCATTTTTGAGACTACATTATCGTTGTACATAATTTATGATCGTAATACCCATGCGTGCCAAATTTATGATCGTAAGACCCATGCTCCACCCACTCAATTGCATCCCATTATCACCATCAGACTATTTGTGAAATGAGCTATCAACTTCATGACATATAAGCCTCACTCAGCCAAGGGACATGGTTATATCATTGTCGTAGTAGATTATTTTACTAAGTGAGTAAAGGTGATGCCTACATTTAACAACACTGGTGATACAGTTGCATACTTATTCTTCAATCACGTTATTGCATGGTTTGGTGTTCTGCAAGCCATAGTTAAGGATCATGGAAATAATTTCCATAATAATATGATGGCCAAACTAACTACTAAGTTGGGACTCTCCCATGAAGGTTCCAGTCCCTACTATCCTCAGGCTAATGGACAAGTTGAAGTTATCAATAAAGTTCTTAAAACTATGATTCAACATCTGGTAGGAGTCAATAAATTAGACTAACATCTAATCCTTTATGATTCCTTGTGGGCATACCAAACCTTAGTAAGGAATACTACCATATTTACACTCTTTCATTTAGTTTATGGTCTAGAAGCAATCATTCCAATCGAATGTGAGATTTGATCGTTGAAACTAGCTATCAAACTTCTTCCTGGCACTTCTATAGAAGAGGAACATCTTTTACATCTGGTTTGATTAAATGAGACCCAACATGATGCTTCTAAGGCTAATGAAGCTCATAAAGGTCATATCAAGGCACAATATGGCAACAGTATCAAACCTTGTGTCTTCTTAAAAGGAGACCTTCCTAAGAGACATATGGTCACACAGCCCATATACAAACTACATGAAAATATATAAGTAGACTAATCAAAGTGGTCATGTAAACAAACCACTAATGAGCTATCTTGTGCAATAGTCGACCAATATGGATAGGCCTACCTAAGGGACTATCTATGAAAAGGAACATCTGGAGTTTTCTTTTTTGCCTCTTTTTCAAACTCTATAAACATGAAAAATATGTTGAGTTATACCTTCGCTAGAATCGTTAAAACATCAAACAATGATGGACTCGGGAAATTGGGAAAATAGGGTACTCCATTTTTCTAATGGCAATGAGTCACTCTTGAAAACGACACTCTTCCACTTCATCTCCTTAGTTGTTGGGTTGGAAAATCTACTTGTCTTTTGGTTTATCATATCATTTTCAAAGCCTCCACTTTTGGTTTTGGGTTAATTTTTCCAACTCCATTCAGTGTCACCACTGTGTTCAAGAGAAGTCATTCAGTAAATATCCATTATAATACTCTTAAACCTTCATTCCATGTTTTTTTTTCTTGATCCAGTTTTGTACCAACATCATTCTGATCATTCTATCTCAAATCATCATACTTGTTTCATGTCATTGATGGCGGAATACATAAAGGACCTCCTGTGACGGGTCACTTCCTGTTGACATTAGTTCATTATCTAGGAACCTGACTTAGAAACACCCTTTGGTACCTTGGTTCTTTCATACATCAATGGCAAGTTTCCTCGCTCTTAGTGACAGACTTTCATCATTAGCCTTCGACTGGAATATTTTGTGTGGTGTTTGACATAAACTCATTTACTCACACCATATAGATTGTATTAGAGTACCTTGAGAGCCATTAACATCATCATTGGTTTCTCTCACGTTTGTTAACGGCTTACATCATTATTTGATAGTGTCTACCATGTTCGACTCCAGCTCATTGATTCATATGGTTAGACAGGTGCATTGTTTGGCTGTGTGAACAAGATAGAAGACCCCATATGTAGTTTAATCCATTGGTACTATGATTTCAGGAGTAATTCAAGATCACAATGTATGATGGATACAATCCTACAAACATTCATCCAACCATGGGTCCACCATTAGTCTTTCGTGGATATTTTGTTGTCATTGAACATGTAATGATTAGATTATGTGCTGAGTATGGGTATGTCTCCCTCAA
>APFE030882426.1:0-20391 GCA_000404065.3 Pinus taeda
AGGGCATACAAAAACAAAAACATTCATTACATAAAATAAAAACACAAACATTTAAAATTCTATCATCATAAATATTTTATCTAATTATGAAAAATTATTAATTAGAAAGAAATTCAAATTCATTCTTGATGTTGTTGTCATTTGCAAAAAAAACAAGATTTTATTAAATTAAGCTACAAGTTAAAGATCATTACTTTAGTATACAAATTCTACACATTAGCAAAGTACTTATTTTATATGATTACATATGTCTAAAAAAATTATACACATACTAACATAACAAACAACCAATGGAAAAGAAGAGCACAAAAAAAAGTACATAGCCTAAACTAAAGCCACATACATTTAAAATTATATGATCATAAAACATCAATTTGTAAATTAATTTTTAAACTATGTTTATTTTGTTTGTATTTTATTATCATCCCGAGAGACTTTTGATATATTTTTAAACTATCATTGAATGATTGTGGTTTCAAGAAATATCATTGTTATAGTCACTTGTGATGTTGTAATTATTTGTATTGTTGAAAAGTATATATTGATTAAAACCAATCATGAAAAATTGTTATTTTCAAACTTACAAAAAATGGTGATGATGCTTATAAATAAAATTGACAACTATATATTTTTGTCATATTATAACAAGTTATAAACTCCACCCATTCTATACCATAACAGATTAATTAACTAATAAATTAGTTATTTATTTTGTTTAAAGTGGTGTTGTTCATTCGTTATTAATATCAGTTTATTTAAACAAATTAATAAATTTATAAACTTCTTGTTAACTTGTAAATGTTTTTGTATTAAAATTTTAAGTTAATTACAATTTCAAATGTTTTTATATTAAATTAAATTTTAAGTTAATTACAATAAAATTTTAGAAATTTTTGAATGAACGGTTTATATTTATATATGAGGTTTTCTTTAAAATATTAATATTTGTAACATGAGGGAGGAGGAGAGTGGAGAGCGGGGCAAAAATGTGCGCTAGCGTTTTAAGTTGCTGCAAAGTTGAATTTGCTGCAATCAAGCTTATGCCTGTTTCTATTGATCAAAGGAATCCGCACAGTGGGGTATTGTTGTTGCGATGAACATCAAAGGAGGAGCGAAGTTCTATGGGAACCACACTGGAAGGGATTCAGGTGATCCAAAGTTGTTGGAAATATATGATCTGTGTAGAGAATGGGGACTCGACTCATGCGTTTTTTATTCCTGGTGGTATCTTTTTCACGCAGGATCTTTTGCGCATTCTCCCAAAGCCACTATTTTTATTTTTCCTTCTTTCATATTTCGTCGTGGATGATAGTGGAATGGAGATGATTGGTAGAGCTCTGCTAGGGTCTGGAGCGTGAGCGTGGGCTACATGAAATTAGAATGAAGGAACTGGAGTTTGCCATTTTCAACTTCGTGCCATGATAGTCTACTTGCCATTGGTCATTATTAGCAGATACTCCACTAATAAAATAATTTTTCAAACTAATAAATAAAATCATATAGGTTAATACTCATTTTCATTGAAGTCATATGGATTAACAATTCTCTTTATGCGTTTAATGTTTTGATTCTTATCATAATTTGATGGCTATAGAAATTTTCCATCCATTTAATTATATGGTCACAATAGTATAATAAAACAAATAAATAATTTTATAGTGAGAATATTCTATATATAGTATATTTTAAATTAATTTTCAAACAACTTTTTTAATTAAATTGAGAAGGAATAGAGATCATAACTACATTTTAAATCAATCTCAACCTTCTATCAATGACTACTATTAAAAAAATTAATTATTGTTAATGAATCTCTAACATCAACATATTGATCTTTGATAATTAAATTAAAATTATAGAAATCCTATTATAAGGTATACACACTATCAACATAAAAAAATTAAGGAATCATAAATATGTTTTCAAAAATTTATTTATATGTATTTCAGATTTGTAAATTATGTATTCAATTTTTTTTAATAACTAACATTTATATTAATATACATTAATATATATATTTGTAATAGGATCTTTTTAATATTTTTGTTTTGTTTTGTTCTTGTTTTCATTTTGTCTAAGCAATTCTAAGTTAAATTTTGAGGCTTTGTATTGAAATCTCAGGCGTTGTTGAGTTCAATGCAATGACTTTCACTAACTTTCATTGATATTTAGAGTCTATGAAATACTTTTCTATTAAAATTATGCAAATCTGGAATGCATTCCCATTTATTTCTTTAGGAATGGAATTTAAAGGATAGAAACCATAATATATTAAAATCATTATACACATATTAATGTTTCTCTAACTTCATTATTTAACCTTCCACATGATTTGGAAGAGAGTGTATTAAAATATAAAAATATATTCTTGATGGTTATTGACGAGTTAATAAATATATTTTAGGAAAAACATTAAAATATATGAAATCTAATAAAATAGATATACACTCAATGGGAAAGGTAATAATTCCCATTAAGAAGGAGATAATTGTTCAATAGTACACATTCTTTAGGATAGGTAACACCTACATCACCTCCTATTGCAACTCTTCTACTAAAAATGTTCATATTTGTATTATATATGTATAAATTCCTTAGTTCTCCTTGTGATAAAAAGAAGCCACGAAGGTGAAACAAACTTGGACATGCATAAAAAACTTTAACAAAATAAAAGAAGCATTCATTGTTTCTTTCACTAAACTGAAATATAATTACATTTATGCATCCTAAATTATCTTTCATCATTTCAAAGAAAAGATCTCATGAAATGTACACACCCTTCACATTGAGGATTTTCGTCAGTACTATGTCAAAAATCCTTGCAACATGCAAACATTAAATGACCCACAAATTTATTCCTTGTTAGTTATTCCAAATATAATAGTTTTATTCAAAATTGTCTCATGTTATTCTTCTCTTTTACTTAATTATTTCATATATATTTCCACAACAACGCCATGCTTTTTCTTTCTTTTCGAAGGGTCCTATCTAGTAGCAAAAATTTCAAGGATGGAAATTTATTTTAAATTAAAGCTTATAAAGCTTGTTTAACATTAGCACTCCCTAATATGCATAATGTAAAATTTTTAATGATATTTTCGTAAAATTATTGAGAGCTCTAATGGATTTCAAGTTAAAATAATTTTAAAGTATAAAATTTGAGCAAATAAATAAATGTCAAAATCAACGAGTACTTTTTATTTTTTATTTTGAAAAAACATGGAATATTAACCCACTCTAAATATTATGCCCAAAAAAATTCTCTACTACGTGGAAAATTATCAGGCTTATTTACATTGGAACATTGTTTATTATACCAAGATCTCTAGACTATCCATAAATATTATGTATTTTTCGCTCTACTTAGTCTTGCCCTTTCCTCTTCAAGGGTGATTTAATTCCCAAAGAATGAGAACTCAACAGATTTCTTTTGTTATAGCTAACTACTTTAAGCATTATATATGTTAATTGAGTACCCTACTAAATATATGTGGGATTTACCACTTTCTTATTTGTATGGGTCTATAGCTATGCATAATAATTTCTAACTTATTCTTTATCTCCTATTATTGTTGGAATAATTTTCTCCTTGTTCACATTCACTAGATATCTAATAAATATATTGTTCCTTATTCCCATTTGCTAGCAAGGCCCCTTTATTCATGTATAAAAGTTCGACATATATATTTTAGTTTCTGTGCTCCTATGAATTTTCATTATGCCAATGAAAATAAATGTATGAAGAATTGTGTTGATGATGACATTGGAATGTGTTGGTTGCACTTATTGAAAAGTAAAATCTCAAGCTTTCAAAACTTTTAAGGATTTTCATGTATAGATTGGATATGAAGCACAATCACATATTGGCCCTCTTCATATTTCTTAATGGAAGATACCGTACTCTAATGAATATGAAAAATTTCTTTGAAATAGAACAGAGCATGTGCATAAATTTATGGTAAAACGTTATGTCCATCTCATGCTCTTAGAAAAAGCCTCCTTGTAAAATGTGGTATGGATGAAATCCTTCGATAAGCCATCACAAGGTCTTTGGTCCTTCTACATTCACTTATGTTTGTTATAGTATAGCCATTTTTGTATATTGGGTATATCATTGTAATTATTTACTTCTAAATTTTTGGTTGCGATGTGTCATACATTGGTCATGGTTCCCTTGAAGGATTTCAGCATAGTTTCTATTTTTCTCAATGATTTCAAAATGATTTACCCTTCATACATGGAGTTCCTTCCAATATTATACAAGATTTTGAGTATTGTAACTCTATGATTAAATCGTAACTCGATTCCCATCTCGGTATAATTTTTCTTCGTACAATCATATATTTACAATACTAATGTTATTCCATCTACAACAAAGTATCATATTGAAGGATGTCATCTATATTACTAAGGTTAGACTCTACTTATCTTAAAACACTCTATAATGTTCTTTGCTTGATTAATTTAGAGTGATTCCAATCCAAACTAAGGAATTCCTTTCTATGTGTATAGACTTGGGTTATCTTGTGACATTGTTTTGGGGTCAAAACTTATGCAAGTTTTTTTTGTCTACTCTTTGGCCTTCAAGTGCTTATTAAAGACCTCCTCTTTATAGGGTTTCAGTATTGGTTCTAATTTTCACTTGACCTTGGATACAAGTAAATTTGATGTTGTTTGAGTGTAAAGAAAACCCATAAGTAGTTAGAGCTTTTCCCAAAATCTGCGACACTCAAAACAAAGAATGTATATCGATTTCAATTCAAGCGATTTACCCTCTCTTTGTTAGTGAGAATATTTAATTATGAGAAAATATTTTTGGTTGTCTTATGTCCCCAACAATGTAAATATTTCTTTTTATTCATAAGAACAATTTATACAATCTATTTACTTGTTACTGTGTGTAATGAAGTCATTCCATCAAAGCTTTACAATACTATGATATTTGTTCTATTTATATTCTATGAGGAGATATTAGATATTCGTACAAACTCTATATATTTTGTTTCTACATAATGATTTTATATAATTTACTATTACTATCATTTTCTTTGAAGAAGAGAATATGAAAATTAGGCAGGAGGTGTGTTGAACACTTGTCATGGGAGTTTGTGAAGGTTGTCTTTTAGGCCCTAGTAATACTTTACCCAAGGCTGCTTGTTCCATGGCCAATTGATATGATTCCAGTCCTTTGATCTATAGCAAGCTAGACTAGGTATACATTTTTTTTTCTACAAGTTAAACTATGTATAAATTTATTTTTCTTACCTCAAATAGTTCTTTTCTATAGTAGCTTACAACAGACTATACTTTTATTGGTGAATAAGGGTTACTGTGCATGTTTATATATTTATCCATTAAAACAAGATTCTTTAATTTATTATATAATATCCTTTTGCATCTTTGCACACATTCAAGTGTATTATTTTTTATAATATAATTATCTAAGATTTTCTTGTTGGAAATAAGTTAAAGTGTATTTAATTCCTCTAACCAAGAACTATCTTTCCAATTAGTTCCCCAAAAGGTCTATCTCCTACTTCCCAGGAGAACAAATAGTAGTCATTTCCCAATTGACATTTCCTTGACCCTTAGCAGCATCTTGCTACTTTTGTGGTATGAGTACAATCATTCTTTCCCAATATACCCTTATCTTTTATACAACCCATTTTATCTCCAACAATCCGTTTTAGTTTCACCCATGACATTTTTATTTTCAGTCATGTGTTTTCTTGGTAGTCTACAAAACGAACAATTCAACTCTAGCAAAAAGAACTTTTTTGGTTACTTTTTATCTTGTCTCTTCTTGGGCATAACTCCTTCCATGTGAATTAGAAGTATAGTATCACATGTAAGCCTTTAATATGTTTTTAAGAATCATAACACAAAAGCCAATTTTTTTATATTAATAAAAATAAATATTTACACTGTCATATGTCACATTACTTGACCAACTTTGACTTCTTGGGGAAATTAAATATTCAATTAAAAAGCTCATAATATAAATTCACCAAGGCTTATTACAATTCACTTTTGTAATTAGAGGAAACATAAGCACCTTGAAAAAGACATCTTTAGCATGTTTAAAAAGAAAGTTGTATATTTTTTAAATGAATTGTGTGTTTTCTTTGAAAATTAATTTATTAACTTAAACAAAAATATAAATCAAAGCATAAAATTCAACTCGATATTTGTATTTTTGAAATATATTTTGATTAAAATATTTGTAAACAAATTAAGTTGAACATAAGTGACTTAAAATAAAATATTTAACTTTTTCCTGGTTTTCTTCTAATATTATGATATTATATATGTGTGAAATCATGATAGAAAAATGCAAAAATGAACACAACAAATAAACCCATACTAAAAGATAAAAAACACATTTTAAAATTCTATCATTATAAAGCATCAATTTCTAGCTAATTAATCTCTAAAGTACATAATTTCTTGCAAATTATGATAAATGTTTTGTGGTGTATTTTTCGAAATCTATTGAGTAGTTATGCTTGCGAAAAGTTTATCATCATAATCATTTGTGATATTAAACTTATTTTTATTATTGAAAGATATGTTAATTAATAGATGTTATGATCATTTGTAGAAATAAATGGGATGTTATTAAATTGAATATCAATTCGCACATAATTTTGCACATAAAATAAGTTAAAACCCAAATTCAACTCGTTTAAAGTGTAATTGTTATATATTATCTTTATTTATGGGTAAAACCAGTATATATGCACAAACAAAAAAATATACACAAAATAAACTATAGTCACAAACATTTGAAATTCTATCATAAAACATAAAATTGTAATTAATTATAAGAATATATTCATTAAAAATAATTGCGATTTTAAAATACACACATTGAATAGTGGTGGTTACAAAAAAGGATACATTTTAATTCATGATGTCATGGTCATTTACCAAAATAATTGAACTTTTATTAAGATGATCATAGATAAGTTATGCAAGCATTCAATTCATTTAAAGTGTAATTGTTGCATTGGATACTATGCATGCTTAAAATCATCATATAAGTTATTTCTATCAAGTGCTTGTAACGAAATTTTTATTGTGTTCCAGAATTTATAGACATACAAATACAAACGAAAAAACCAATACATTACATAAAATAAAAACACAAACTTTTAAAATTCTACCATCACAAAACATGGATTTGTAACTAATTATCAATATGTATTGATTAAAAATGCTTCTCAAAGGTGCATTGAATAGTGATACTTATAGAAAATCCATAGCCATTCATGATGTTATGGTCATTTGCAAAAATTAATGAAATTTTGTTAAACTAAATTCTAATCTAAACATATATAGTTTAGTACACATTCAATTAATTGGGACGGTAATTCTTGTATATTATATTTTATGTGTGTAAAATCATCGTAGAGGTGATTTCTATCAAGTAAATAGAAAATTTGGGCAATGACCTTCCATATAGGATATTCTAATGAAAGCATTTCTTGTGTTCTAAAATTATACAAAAACAAGAGCATAAACAAACAAACACATACATTTCATAAAATAAAAACACAAACATTTAAAATTCTATCATAAAAAAACATCAACATGTAGCTAATTATAAAAATCATATTAATTGAAAAAAATTATTAAGAGTATTGTGCATTGAATAGTGGCACTTAGAAAAAATCAAATCCATTGATGATGTTGAAAAAATAAGATTTTATTAAATTAAACAACAATTTAAAGCTTGGTAAGTTAATATACAAATTCTACTCATTCTGAAATTAATTATTGTATATGATATTACATGTGTGTAAAAATATTATACTCAAACAAACAACCATACGCAAACAAAAGCATAACAGACAAATACATAGCAAAAAATAAAACCACATACATTTAAAATTATATCATCACAAAACATCAATCTGTAAATTAATTTTTAAATTTTATGTTTATTTCGTTTTATATGTTTTTAATTTTGCATTGAATGATTGTGGTTAAAAAAATATTCATGCTCATATTCATGTGTGATGTTGTGATTATTTTTATTGTTGAAAAGTATATATTGATTAAAAACAATCATGAAAACTTGTGATTTTCAAACACACAAAAACTGGTGATGATTCTTACAAGGAAAATCTATAGTCATTGTTACTTGTGGTATTGTCATGGACATTTATATCTCTAAAATTTATTGACTAAAAATATTTTTGAAATTTTGATTTTGTACTAAATAGACTTAACAAATTATAAACTCCATCCCTTTTTTACCGTAAAATAAAAAATTTGAGTAAAATTTAAGATAAGAATATATTAATTAAAATATCAAATTAAAGATTGATAGCCAAATTGTGTCAAGAGGACAAGCTTGGTGTGATGGCTATGGTTTCTTCATCCTTTTGCTTTCCTTATGCGGTCTGGTTTCTTCCGACATCAAATGCACCTTTTGCGTCATCGCTAGGGCACGATCTCACTGCTCGTGTGTCCGATAATGGAGTTTTTGAATGGAGTTAATTCTAGTTCCGGTCTCCTATGCAGGGATGGAGACTGCTAGCCTGTGCTGTTAGTATTGTCATTCACCAAATGATTGATGCATAGTACCTTCTCAGCCCGTATGTACACGATGGAATAGAAGGAAGTGAAGGGCATCACATTTATGAGTTGGGAATGGACCTGTGTAGGATTAAGGCGACTCTGGAGCAAAAATCTTATAATTGTTTGGTCTTAGTCACAAGAGAAATATCGATCAGATCTTAAGGAAAAATATTGGCTACAGAAGTGAATATTCCACCTCGAAAACTTCATTTCATAGATCCGTTGTTAAAGATCCCGAATCTGGATATTCTCAATCCCCTTAGCACATTAGCTTGTCAAAATGGAGGAGTAGCATTGGATGTGAAAAGTCTACTTCGTGTTTTGCTGGATCAAAATTTTCCTCCATCAAAGTGGGTGGGTTTGGTGGTTTGGCCATCACTTATGAAGTCAATACTGCCATAGAAATCCATATCTCTCTTTGCAAATCCAAACTTATTCATTGATTCTACTGAAGATTCGTGTGACTGTCAAGTATGGGCACTCGATCTAGTAGCCTTCCAGATTTTTGTCAAATCCCCAAATGGAAAATCAATATTATTTTTGGTTTTGGCCATAAATCACGTCAAACAATTAAAGCACAATATCGTGCACACTCTAGGTATCCCACTACTCCTACAAAGTCTAATCTGCAGATGAAAATCGATGTAAGAAGATGTGATGTTACAAGATTATAACATCCCTTCGTTATCCACCATCATATTAAACTTGAGGATTAGGGAGGATCACCTCGACCAATAAATTCAAAGGGCACAAGGGCAATGTCTAGATCTAGTATTCCCAAAGGAACATAATCAAATCAAGGGCAAGTATATGGAGTCTTTTCTTTCATAGATATCCTCAAAGGAAGATGTGTTGCCTCAACAACACCAGATCAGAAACACAATATGCCGAACCCATACATAGTGGAACAACTAAATCAAATCCCAGTATTGATTGTAGATCTACCATAAAAAAATTATTTTTTCATAACATATGAATCTCAAGAAGTACTATGCAGATTCAACACTTTTTGGCTAAAACTAATGGATCTCTTCCATTGGATATTCACAATTTGGACAATAAATTATGAGGTTCAGCTTTGCTCTAGGGGCTTATTCATAGTAAAATTTGTATCATGAGAGGGTTGTGAATATATATTGCAAGAGGGTAGAGGGTTTTGGGGCTTTGCAGGAACTTTTGTCATCCCTTGGTTCCCATATTTTGACGCCAATATAATTGTAGTATCTCAAAGGTTGGTTCAGGTTAGACTGCATAATATACCCGTACATTTATGGTTCCATAAAGTGATAGAAGCCATTGGGAACATATTAGGGTGATACATAAATAAATATACACAAATATTTGAGGAACAAATCTACATAATCTCCAAAATTTCATTGGAGCTAGACCTCAACAAAGGATTTTAGGACCATATTCTCTTGACACACAATAAGGAATGCTCGACACAGTTCCTAGATTTTCAGAACACAACATTTAGATTTCGAATAAGCCAACAAATGAGACATCCACAAAAGTCATGTCCTAATGCCAGGAAAACACGTCAAAGGAAGAAGTAAACAAGAAAGAAACTCAAGGGATGAAAATTCCGACAAAATTTTCCTGATAAAGAAGAGAATGTTGAAGAAATGGATCCTCCTGCCAATGAAGAAGCCCAAAATACACAAGAAAACATAGAAAAGGGGAGTGTTAATCATGGAGTTTCAAGAACTCCAGCACACACATCGAGGCATGAGATGATCATTGTAGTAATAGAGACGGGGGATTCAAAATATCATCGTGTATCTGAAAGTTTAGATTCAGATATGCAAAATCCAACAACGAATGAAGGGACCCAGCTACAGCTTGTAATGGCCACTCCTTAATGGGCAGAATGACAAAAGGGAAAAAGGAGGAAATGGAGAAAAGGGTGACATGTTTACCACCACATGGAGTTGTATTTTTGGTCTTTGTGATCACCAATTTCGATTGGCAAGATTTAATGCATTATCACTATCTACAACATGTAATTTTGCTTTCATTAATAAAATTAAGATTATTTCCGAGGAAAGAAATTATATTATTTATAAATAATTATAAAAGAATCTGATTTTCAAATACACATTGAATAGTATAGTGGTTGTTACAAAGAAAAAACTGTCATTCATGATGTCATGGTCAATTCCAAAAATAAGTGATATTTTTTTTTTAAATTGACCATGGATAAGTTAATGCAAGCATTCAATTCATTTGAAGTGTATCGTGCATTGGATACTATGCATGCTTAAAATCATCATAGAAGTTATTCGTATCATGTTTATAGACAATTTGTTTAGTGACCTTCCACATGGTATATTATATTGAATGTTTTTTGTGTGTTCTAGAATTCATAGACATATAAACACAAACAAGTGCAATTGAAAACAAGTAAATAGATTATATAAAATGAAAACACAAACATTTAAAACCTTATCATCATGAAATTTCCAGTTGTAACTAATCATAAATATATGTTAAATAAAAATACTTACAAAGTAATTTTATTCTTAGATATTCATTGAATAATGATGCTTACTAACAAAAGAAAACCATAGTCATTTGCAAAAATAAATGAAATTTTGTTAAACTAAATGCTAATTTGAACATATATAGATTAATACACATTCCATTAATTGGAAGTATAATTCTTAGATATTGTATTTTATGTGTGTAAAAGCATCATAGATGTGACTTGCATCAAGTCAATAGTCAAGTTGGGCAATGACCATCCATACGATATATTCTAATGAAAGTATTTCTCGTGTTCTAAAGTTTATAAACAAACAAGGCATACAAAAACAAACACATACATTACATAAAATAAAAACCCAAACATTTAAAATTCTATCATCATAAAAATTCTATCTAATTATAAAAAATGATTAATTAGAAAGTAATGTTCATTGATAGTGGTGCTTGTGAAAATTCAGATTCATTCATGATGTTGTTGTCATTTACAGAAAAAACAAGATTTTATTAAATTAAGCTACAAGTTAAAGATCAATACTTTAGTATACAAATTCTACACATTGTCAAAGTACTTATTTTATATGATTACATATGTGTAAAAAAATTATACAAATACAAACATAACAAACAACCAACGGAAAACAAGAGCACAAAAAAAAGTACAGAGCATAAACTAAAGTCACATACATTTAAAATTCTATGATCATAAAACATTAATTTGTAAATTAATGTTTAAATTCTATGTTTATTTTGTTTGTATTTTATCATCATCACGAGGGACTTTTCATATATTTTAAATTATCATTGAATGATTGTGGTTTCAAAAAATATCATCGTCATAGTCACTTGTGATGTTGTGATTGTTTGTATTGTTGAAAAGTATATATTGATTAAAACCAATCATGAAAACATGTTATTTTCAAACTTACAAAAAATGGTGGTGATGCTTACAAAGAAAATCCACAACCATCTATTTTCGTCATATTATAACAAGTTATAAACTCCACCCATTCTGTATCATAACAGATTAATTAACTAATAAATTAGTTATTTATTTTGTTTAAAGTGGCGTTATTCATTCATTATTAATATCAGTTTATTTAAACAAATTAATAAATTTATATACTTCTTGTTAAGTTGGAAATTTTTGAAGTTTTTGAATGAACAGTTTATATTTATATATGAAGTTTTCTTTAAAATATTAATATTTGTAACATGAGGGAGGAGGAGAATGGCGAGCGGGGAAAAAATGTGCACTAGGGTTTTGAGCTGCTGCAAAATTGAATTCGCTGCAATCAAGCTTATGCCTGTTTCTGTTGATCAAAGGAATCCGCACAGTGGGGTATTGTTGTTGCGATGGACATCAAAGGAGGACCCAAGTTTTATGGGAACCACACTCGAAGGGATTCAGTTGATCCAAAGTTATTGGAAATATATGATCTGTGTAGAGAATTGGGACTCGACTCATGGGTTTTCATTCCTGGTGGGATCTTTTTCACGCAGTATCTTTTACGCATTCTCCCAAATTCACTCTTTTTATTTTTCTTAATCCACTGTTTTTATTTTTCTTTCTTTCATATTTCGTCGTGGATGATAGTGGAATGGAGATGATCAGTAAAGCTCTGCTAGGGTCTAGAGCCGACTGGTCCATGGCATCGACTAGGCCTGCAGCGGATCCCGTCCCGGCTGTACCCGTGACATATGAATGTTCGATAAACCCTGGAGAAAAGCCCGTGAAGGTGTCGAAGAGAAATCCCAAACGGATGAAGCTGACAGTGCCCTCATTTAGAGAGGATCTATGTAGCCATCATGGCTCTAAAGGTGTATTGCTCTTCATACTCATATGCCGTGGTCGTGCCTGAAGCCCTAAAGAATGATGAGGCACCAAATATTGGTGCGAAACCTGCGGCTCCAAAGGAGGTGGCCCTCAATGCCAAGGATCCAGCTGAGGCCACTAAAACTGCTGCTCTCAAGGCCGTGATGAATTCTATCCCCATGATCGTCTGCGGGGTCGCAAAGAAAGCCGAAAAGGAGTTTGGCTACAGGGAATAGGGAAATAGTTTCCTGAAGGAGCCCACAGAGATCCCATTGCATTATGGCACACCTGAAGCTTCTTGGTGATGGTACCTCTAGACAGAATCACAACCCTCATCACTGGTAGATCTTTTTTTATTTAAATTTTTTATTAAAGCCCCTTCGGAGATGTCATTATTTATATGGGTTCATGCGATAGACTGTGTAATTTACTTAATCATCTAGAACAAGTAAATAAGTGCCAAAATTACATCATAATCATCAAGTTACATCAAGATGGGTCAAAAATTCCATCTGGAAGCAAAACTAGTCAAACTGGCCCAATTTCTGAGCTGGAAGCTGAAAAATTGAGCTAAACTCCTCTATGCGCCACGCCAAATCCTCTATGCATCGCAACACTTTGAGGCTGAGTTTGAGGCACTTCCTGAAGTCCAAATTGAGCCGAAGATATCTCATTGGAAAGCCCTTCATGTCTACCTTCCAACCCAAGGGAAGCTTTCAATTTGGATGTCATATTCCCCTCCAAAACTGCAATCTCCCAGAACAAGTTGACATTTCCTTCTCTAATTTCCGAGAAGCTGTTTCCTTTGACTAAACTGTTGTTATCCTAGGCTTTGTTCCAAATGTGCAAGCCCTTTCTGTGACATGACATTCTTATTAGATCATGGTTATGCCAGGAGCTGGCATATGTTTCTTTCCAAATGATTGCCCACTGAGTCTTTGGCTCTTTAACCCAATGCCACCATAATTTGGCACCTAGAACCTTGTGGAGTAAGTCAGGATCCTCCAAACCTAGCCCAACAAAGCTCTTAGGTTTGGATATCTTATCCCAAGCTACCAAGGCCCATTTCTTATGCTCCTTCCCCTTGCCCCAGAGGAAGTCTCATTGGATGGATCCGAGCTGATGTAGAACACTTTGAGGAGCTGCTAGAATAGATAGCATAAACGCAGTAATATATTGAAGGATAGATTTGGTTAGCACTAACCTACCAGCTACATTTAGAGATCTGTAGGTCTACTTCTTGACATTGTCTAGAAATTTGTTGATAAGAAGTTACCATATGCTCTTGTGTAAGGGTTTGGCAGTGAGAGGAACTCCCAAATACTTCGAGGGGAGGAACTCCCATTGGAAGCCCATAATTCTAGCAATGTTCCTTTGTATGTCAATGTCAGTATTGAAGAAAAAAAAATTGATTTAGAAAGATTTACCTCCAAACCTGAAGCCATGGAAAAGTCTTTCAAGATTTTCTTATAGGCCAGAGCTTCCTTGACTGTGGGGATTCCTTGCAGCATAGTGTCATCCACAAATTGTTGATGTGTTAAAAAATGCCCCTGTTCAAAAAGTTGGAGACCTTTGACTAAGCCCACTACCTTCACTTGTCTGATTTTTCTCCCCAGCCCTTCCATCATTAGAATAAAAGAAAGGGAGAGAGTCAATTTGCCTACCTTAAGCCTCTTGAAGGAGTGAAAGTCTCTGAGGGTGATCCATTAACCAGGATTGTAAAGCTGGGTGAGGCGACTAGGGCCATAACCCGCTGATCCAGATATTATCAAATCTAAAAGCATCAAGAACTTTTCTGATATATCAAGTTTAGCTTATCGTAGGCTTTGGGTATATCCAGTTGCATGATCATGCAATCTCTCTTGTTGTTAGTCAAAGAGTGAACTACCTCATGAGCTTGAATGATGTTATCGAGGATTTGTCTGCCTTCCATGTATCCTGACTGTTCCAAAGCCACCAGGGTGGGAAGAAGGGGTTTGAGTCTATTAGCAACCACTTTGGAGATGATTTTGAAGACAACATTGCACAATGCAATGGGTCTAAACCTATCAGGCATTAGGGCAACATCCTATTTAGGGATCACAATGATAAAAGTGGTGTTAAGCACCTTCAATATAGTTTTATCCCTCCTTGAGTCTTCCACCACGCTCAAAATGTCTTGTTTTACAATATTCCATGAAGCTTTGAAGAAGTCTACATTGAACCCATCCGAACCTGGTGCCTTGCCATTTTGCATCTCATTAAGGACCTCCTTGACCTCCTCTTCTGACACTGGCCTATTGAGGTTGAAATTGTCTTCTTAGGTATATTCTTAGTAATCTTCCTCATAGATTCATCTCTATTAGTGCAAGTTTCCTGAGCAATGCCTCAAAAGTGTTGTACTAGTTCTGTTTCTATTTCTTCATGCATGCTGAGCATATTACCTTTTTTGTCCTTAATAGTAGAAATCCTGTTGTGAGCTCTATTCGCCATAGTGGCTCTATGGAAGAATCCAGTGTTGCGATCTCCTTGTTTTAGCCATTGCACTATGGAATTTTGCCTCCAAAAAATTTCCTCTTGCTTACATAAGTTGTTCCAATCTTGATGATCTTTAGTTTCCAATTCATTCCACTCCCTGTCAAAACCCTCTATAATCAGCGTTTTGTTCAGTCTATGTATTTTTCCTTCCACAATTTCCTTCTCTTCAAAAATGTTTCCAAATTCCTTCTTATTCCACTCCTTGAGCTGGAGTTTAATGTGTTTGAGTATTTTTTGAGGAAGGAACATTCTTGTGCCTTGAATATCTAAATATTTTTCCCACCAGATAGCAATGTTGTCAAAGAAGTCTCGGTGGGAGAGCCAAATATTTTCAAATCTGAAAGGTCTATTGTTGGGTTTTCCGATACCCTGAATGTCTGGTTGTACCGGCTAGTGATATAATCCTCCAAAGGGAAGAATACTCGCAACTATGTCCTTCTCCTTGATCATAATATCTTCTGAGATTATAAATCTATCCTATTTGGATGCCACTTGCGACTCTCCTCCTCTTTTATTGTTCCAAGTAAAGGTACCATTATTCATGGAAATATCCACGAGCTTCATACTATCTACGAAGGTTAGAAATGCATAAGAATCATATTGAAATCCCCTCCCAAGATCTAGGGGATTTTTGGATGACGTTCCTTGAGCTTCTTCAGTGAATCAAGAAACAAGAGTTTTCCCTCCAACCTTTTGGGGCCATACACATTCGTAACCAAGTACACTTCCTTATTTCCCACTAGCTGAATGACCATTGAAAGATAATTTATGGAGGCTTCTGCATCTACCATGTCAATCTTTTGGGGGTTCCAAATCGTGAGAATGCCTCCAACTGTATTCTCTACTTTGAACTACAAAAACTCAAATCTGTTGAGCCATTTACCATGAATCTATTTTATCTTTTGAATGGAACATTTTGTTTCCTAAATGAATATCACATCCGGGGCTACTTGCTTCATTCTGTTACTTAATAATATTTGTTTCCTTTTATTGCCTAGACCTCTTATATTCCAAGAAGTAAACTTCATTATCAAAGATTTTTAAAGGAGTAACTGGATAGATCTTTCATCTTATCTAATCCTATCATTAGTTTCCCACATTCCATCAATAGCCCATTCTGTTTTTTCCGGTCTCTTTTCTTTCTTGGGATTCTTGGAGCTAATCCTGGTATGGATTTCAAAGCTTCTACTCGTTCGCTACTTTTTTTTCATTCTTCCTTAGCTTTTCAGATTCGTTGTTCTAGGTTTTCCAGATGAACAATAACTGAACTCTGTGGAACTCCTTTTCAGGTAATGAATCCACTCCCTGTTTGGTTCCTTGTTCTAAGAAGCCTTCTAGATATAGATTCTCTTTCTCCAAAATTTCTTGAAGTTTGTGCTCCTCCAGCTCCATGTCGCTCTCGGTTGTTTCATGGTCCATTTCTTGATCAACATCACTCATGGTGGCCTCTTTCTGGTACTCATCATTTTGTGTTTGTACCGGGTATTTCCCTTCCTCTTTTTCTACAAAACTTTCTTCTATTGCTTGTTCTTCTTTAGTATTCTCTTCCTCTTCCTGAATCCCCTGTAAAATATTTTGTCTAAGATGTTGTTCTTCTCGTTGTTGATTCCACGTACCTCTCTTACTCCCTTTACTTCGGTTAACTACTTTCTGAAAGTTGTCTGCTTCTTTCACTATAGTGCTTCTGCTTTTGTTCATTTCCTTGTTGAGCAGACAATCACTAAAAAGATGTCCATGTTCATGGCATTCGCCACATCTGAATGGAATGGACTCATAATCTACTGTTTGTACCCATTCTTCATAAAAAACTTCCAAGATTATCTCCTCTGGTAGGGCTCCTCATAGCTCCATTTCCACACAAATTCTGGCAAAGGAAGTATATTTTCCCCTTCTTGTGGCTTCAGAGGCTTTTACAAAGTGTCCGAATTTATTTCCTATGGCCATTAATGATTCATTTTGCCAGTAATCAAGAGGTAGAGAGTCAAGCCTTACCCAAAACAGTACTGAAGTAAAAGTCTCATTTTTTGGTACAAAGTTCACGACCCAGGGTCTCATGTAGAGTCCTCTCGCATAAAGAAGTAGGGCCCTCCTTCAAATATTTTGTCCTTGTCTTCTATATTTGTGAACACCACTATAAAGGAACCCTTAGACCCAAGGTGAAGATCTATACTTCCTTTAGGTTTCTAGTGGTATCTGATCCATGATTGAAGAGATTTTTAAGTGGTTCGTAGTCCCATGAACTTGCAGATGATGGCATATATCCCCATATGTTCCCTGTATGCCTGCAGCTCCGGATTATTTAACACCACCCTGGGAGTTATGTATGTTTTGGCTTTGCAGGGTCCCTTGTGTTTCGTGTCTTTAATTTCTTGTTGTTTGTCCTCTACCTCCTTTTCGTTTGTGTGATATTGATTATTTTCTATGGGTTCTACTGACCCCACTTCTGTGCTCTTCTCTCCTTCCACCCTTGTTTCCCTAACATCTTCTAGAGGCTTTTTCCCCTTGCTGGCCAGGGCCTTCCTGTAGGAGGGAGTGGAGCTCCCTCCTCGTCCACCCTTCATAGGCATTAAGAAAAACCCCTGCGCACATGGAACTAAGATTGTTCTTCCCTCTGTTCTCCTGTGCCTCATGTCAAAAAGCATTCTCCAAATGTGATCCTCCTAGAACAACTTTTATTTCATTATAAGGATTTAAATGTTTTAATTTATGGTGTCAAATTTTGTAAGACTCCAAATCTTCCCTTCTCTATCACAAAGAAGATATTAAGGGTAAGGGAGATGTTGGAGGGGCTAGTCGACTTAGTTGATGATCCCAAACAATTCTAGAAATGATATTATAAATTCGATAAACTCTGTAGTTGAGTCAAGAGTCTAAGTTAGATAGGCTAAATTAGTTTTGACAATTAAATTTTTGTGACTATCTCGACATAAGATATATATATATATATATGGAAATATGGAAATGTATGCATCATTGTATCTTTTGTGACTGGCTTCTAAAGAGAATATAATATAAAGTAACACTCTCTTATTTCTTTGCTACATGTTTCTCTTCTTCTATTCCTATGTTCCTTATCTTGATGTGATTTCTTATTTTCCTTTCTACTAGTAACTAATGATCATTATCTAGTGCACTGCAGTTATATATCAAATTTTAGGGAATATTTTACTAAAATATAAAATACTGTAAAATATTGGTGCATCTTTCAATGAATTGTAAAATGTTATAAAATATTAGTGAATCATTTAGTTAATTATAAAATCTTGTAATTTATTGGTGAATCCCTCATTTAATCTTTACATCAAGTTATTTTTCATTCTTATACATTTATTCTCTCATAGAAAAATGATTATCCAATTAATTCGCTTCAAATAAATAAGCATTGTTAGGATTTGATGGTTCATCACCATCTATAAGTTTTGTCAACTCCTTGGTCTGTAACTATTATAGTAACTATTGTATTTTTTTCTTCAATCAAAACTCTAATAATTGTTGATCAATACACAATTTTTTGAAATTACAGAAATATGTAATGAAAGTTAATTTTCTATATGATAAAAAAATCAATTAACCCAACTCATTATAAAGCCACAATTTTTGAGTTCAAAGATATAGTCCACAAAGAAAAATGTTCATTACTTAGTATAACATGTTACAATATAAGTATCATCAAAGGATTTCAACATCAAAAATGATAATAGAACATATTTCTCTTTCCTAAAAAAAATTTTGAAACAAAATACAAGATAAATTGTGGATTCACTAAAAAACGAAGCAGCTCAGGTGATCAGAGAAATTGAATTGGAAATCAATTTATTTTTCTTAAAAAATTAGCTGTATAAAAAATTAATGATAATTATGGAAAATATGTGAAATACCCAAAGAATAAACAAAGCCATATATGCCTCTGCCTCCACCTCCACCTCCTCCATCACCTCCTCATCTTACTCCTCCTCCTACTTATCCACAACCACCAACACATCCTCCTCCTCCTCCTCCAGCATTGCCTCCTCCTCCTCCTCCACCTTCGCCGCCTTTTCCTCCCCATCCACCACCACCTCCAACTCCACCTCCACCTCCTCGACCCCCTCCTCCTTCTCCTACTCCTTCACCTTCTCCACCTCCACCTCCACCTCCTCCAGCACCTCCTTCGATTCCTCCTCCTCCTTCACCACCTAAACCTCCACCTCCACCTTCACCTCCTCCTCCACCTCACACTCTACCTCCACCTCCACCTCCTTTTTCACTCATCCTCCACCTCCATTTCAACCTACACCTCCACATCCACCTCCGATTCCTCCTCCTCCTTCACCACCTAAACCTCCACCTCCACCTTCACCTCCTCCTCCACCTCACACTCTACCTCCACCTCCACCTCCTTTTTCACTCATCCTCCACCTCCATTTCAACCTACACCTCCACATCCACCTCCTCCTCCTCCTCCATACCCTTCTCATCCTCCTCCTCCTCCACCCTCCACCTATACCTCCATCACCTCCAATTCCACCACCATCTCCACCTCCAGGAACTCATCCACCTCCTCCTCCTCATCTAATTCCACCTCCACCACCTCCTCCTGCTCCTACGCTCCCTCCTCCTCCTTTGTCTCTACCTCCTCCACCACATCAACCTTCGCCTCCTCCTGTACGTCCTCCTCCACCTCCACCTCCTCCTCCACCACCACCACTACCTTTGCCTCATCGTCCTCCTCCACATCCACCTCCAACTCCTCCACCACTACCTCCTCCACCACCTCCACCTCCACCTCCTCCTCCACCACTACCTCCTCCACCACCTCCACCTCCACCTCCTCCTCCACCATCACGATCACCACCACCACCTCCTCCTTCTCCTCCATGACCACCTCGTCCTCCAACTTCACATCCTCCTCCACCACCACTTGCACCTCCACCTCCACCTCCACCTCCTGCTCCTCCACCACCACCTCCACCTCCTCTTCCTCCTTCACCACCTCCACCTCACCACTT
>APFE030882430.1:0-11367 GCA_000404065.3 Pinus taeda
AATCTTGAGGGGCTATATTCCACTTATCCCGTAAATGGAAGGTTTCTCAAACATTACATTCAATACTAAGAAGTTGAAATAGTTTTCATTATAAATACTCTGGTTTTCTTTTACCTTTCAAGATGTCAGTGTGATTTTCTTTACATCAAAGATTCCATAGCCCGATGAGAAGGCACATGGATCTGCAGGTTCTATGCATTCTACAGGAGAAAACAGTCCCCATTTGGATCCAATGTTGTAGCATTTTTGAGTTTTGATAAGATAGAATAAATTAGTCTAAATGTTCGGTTAGATGTCCTAAAAAATCAAGACAAAAAGAAAATGTTAGGTTAGAAAGGAAAGAAAACAAATAAACTCTGAAAGTGAGCAAGTCTAAATGCCACTACTATTGTTTCTACCAAATAATGGTTGTGTGCAGCTTGTCATGAATGCCACAACCAATGACAATCAAACTAGCTTCATGCTTTAAATTTGATGTTATAGTTAGAGAATAAAGATCTGGCCAAACTATTTAATCTTGGTAGATCAGTACTTAGGTAGAGAATAATAAGGTGCTCATCACTTTAATATAAGCCCTTGGAGGTTATAAGGTTAGAATTAGATAGTTTGCTTTTGTAAAATAAAAAGAAAGGAAAAGCGTTTGCTAGCTTAAATGCACCCATTAGGTGAAGATAAAATGAAATGATAAGTAAAGGGTAAGTAGAGAAAGGTTGCAGAAGTATGATGACTGATTGAACAAAATGTACATCTATCATGTTTTATTATATGTTTCTATGTCCATGATGCAATTACACAAAGCAAATAAAGGCCTACAAGATCAATTAATTAACTTCCCTCATCCTCATTCATCCCTATGTTTACTAATTTCCCCTTCCACCTTCATGCAGTTCATATTCATCCATTTTCTATAAAAAAAAACCCCTTTTCCTAAGGTCAAAATCCTTTTTGCCTAGAAAAAGTAAAAACCCCATGCTAAATCCCCTTTTACCGAAAAACCCACAAAAGGTTGTCTAGCATAAGTATTGAAATATATATTTGAAGGCAAATAACCCATTAAAAAGCATTATACTTGGTCTATTTTCCCTTTCTTCTCATTTCATATTAACACTAATTTAATGTATTAAATCCCTCAAAAATTCCTTTCCCATATATATTAAGTTCACTTATTAAAATACCTTAAACTCTTAGTTTTATTATAAAAACTATATATTTAATAAAACATCGCAGCGACGAATCACAAGCCTTTCAATGTGCATCCACCCTCCACCGTTGCGATCTCCAATACACAATGGGAACCCGGACCCCATGTGGTATTAAGTATGTTTTATTTTCACGTCGCGTCTGGCCCCTATCACATTCCTTTGTGATGGACCTTTCCTTCGTTAAATTGCAATCTCTCATATGTGATAGGAGCTTGGACCCGACGCTATTTATCTGCTCGCATTCATATTTTTTCAAATCCGCCATACCGTGTTTTTCGAAGGTTTTCTTCATTAAATTATTTATATGATTTAAACAAAAAAAATTGTTAATCTCAGTTTTAACCCATTAATAAAGCCATTTGCCACCATAATTAATCATTGGGACCCTCCACGCTGCTCTTTTGCTCCACCACTATCCGATCTAAGGCATTCAAATTCAACAATTCTAAGCATTTTCAGGTTCACTCTCTGTACGAGCATTACCCCCTTGAAAAGTGGTATTCATCTGACCTACCTTTGTTGTGTCATGCTCACGTTATTTTGGGTGAACCCTTCCAAAACCACCCGCGCCTCATAAAGCGGTGTGAAGAAAACCAAAACCACCTCCCAATAATGACAAAATGACCACTGTTCATTTGCCCCATATTTCAAAAAGAAATTCGTTTCTCTGTTTAAATGCAAAAATTATCATTTTGCCTTTGTTTCGCCTATTTTCAAAGTAAACCCTCCATAAGCCTCTACGCCCAATTAATCCATGGTTTTACCTTTTGATGCCCTCTAGACTCCTTCCAATATCCTTTTCAGCTCAATAAATCTATTGATGTCCTCTTGTGTCACCTAGGTTTTCTTAACAATTTTTGTGTTTTGCACGTAAAGACTTATATTCTAGGCTTACAAAGAAAAAACCTGCATATAGTTTGAAGATAAATCTAAAGGGATTTATTGTTGAAAAACATAGTAAAAACCTGAAGTTCACAGTAAAGGTCACTCAGCAGGTCAAAGGATATTTACAGAGTTAAAATAGTATTATATGAAAGATCAAATGAAGAAATTCACCAGCGTAAAGGATACAAACAGATAAGCAGCTTAAAGGGGCAAAATATCAAACAACAAAGCCGACACAACCTGAATAAAAGGGACAGCAAGAAGCAGTTCAATATTTTCCCCTATCTTCTTGTATGAAGATCTTTCCTTTCATAGAATAAACCTTAATCAGTTTTAGGATATTTTTTAGTTTCATTACTGTATAAATAACTCTCTTCTTGAGTTGTTATGGGTTCGAAGTTCAAGGTTTATTACTCATTGCTTGTAAAGTTTTGACTGTTCATTCTACTTTGAACCTGGTTTCACCTTTGAAGGAATGCTTTTGTAAACACTTGATGTACTCTGTCTTTTTGGAACCTTAATAAAAAGCAGAGGATTCTGAATTTGGTTTTACATAGTTTGTGTTATCCTGTAAGTTTTTCTAGTTATCAATCATTATGTTTTTCTTGATATGCTTATGACTTACAGGGATATCTAGGTAGGAATAATTGTGTCTCAATTACTTCCTATAAGCTCCTGAAGTGATCATATATTAAGAGAATGGATTAATGAACTGTCTATTTAGCTAATCCCCTCTAATCAATAAATCATCAACATCTTGTGTAAGATTAAGTATACTGCCTTGAACCTTTGGAACATAGTTTAGAAGGTTTTCACACTTATGTTTGTTCTGTTTTACAGTATGGAAACTGTGATAATAACATTATTTGTTGTCTTGTTCTCACCACTATTTTTGATCTATATCATTGTGTAAATCTTTATAGCAGCCCTTTGCTGAGATATTAATATAACCCAAAGCATTAAGCATTTCAATTTTACATCTGTCTTCATTCGTTGGTTTTCCAAAGCTAAAACCAAAAACCCCTAAAACAATTATTTTAGATGCTCTGGCATTGGTAGCTGACCTACTACTATCTGAGAGGTACAACAGGTTCCTTGTGTATATACTCTTATTTTGACATTTCTTGATCCTTTTCTTCCTCCTCTTCCCAATCTATGTAAATTATTTTCTTCTCAGTACACTTATGACCTTTAGTGTATTTTATATCACAAGTGTAATATAAAACTTTTTCTCTTTTTTCTTCCAATGGTTGTGGTTTCAACCTTGTGGGTTGCGGAAGGCTAGGAGCAACAACACTTCCATCTTTATAGTTGTGAGTGGTAGGAATCCTTATTTCCATAATTTTTCTTTCAATTTTTCTTTCCAACCTGAATGCCTTCTCCAATGAATCGGGTTCCCAAAGACGAACCTCATGTTGGATGTTATCCTTTAAAGTTCTTATGAAGAAATTAATCATATGCTCCTCTGGAATATCATATACCCTTATATTCAATTTTTCCAAGTCCTCAATGTGCTCCACCATTGAACCCTTTTGTTTGATATTTATCAATTGGCTAAAGAAGGTGTTTCTCTTTGTATCCTCATAATGTGCTATCATTTCATCCATAAAAATTGACCAAGTGGCAATTATTTTACAAGAGAAAAGCCATCGATACCATAAAAACTAATTGGGATCTAAATATAAAGTTGCAGTGCGTACCTTTTATGTGCTTCGAACATTATGGAGATCAAAATATTGCTCCATCTGTAGTATCCATGTTACAGGATCCTTGTCATCCAACTTTCTCATATCAATCTTTGGAATATGTTGGGTCTCCAATCCAACGTTAGAATCTATGAAATCATGATTAACATTTCTTTTGTTCTCATCATGAATTTCCTCTTCTACCTTTTCGCCATTAGGAAGCATTTATTGTGGCAACTTTGCCAAACATCCCTTCAAACCTCCCATGTCTTTCTTAAAATATTCAATGTTTCCTTTCAATTTTGCTTCTAAACCATCCATCTTATATTCCATGCCATTCTTTAAACCATCCATCTTAGCTTCTGTTACTTTTTGTGAGTGTGAAATTTTTTGCACTTGGTCTTGTAATTTTGATATATCATGTTGCATTTCTTCCTCTTCTTCATGAGTCATAGTAGATATTTTGGGTTGCTTATTAGGTGTTTCCATTTTCTTTATTCATGGAACAAATTAATGATAATTATGCTTCACTATGCCCTTTGAATCACTTCAACTGATTTTTCAAACGAAACTTATGAAATTTTTTTTATTCTTTATTTTTTAATTTGTATTTTATTTTATTTTAGTTTTTCCTTTGTAGGATCTTGATATTGAATTTGTTATATCTATGTAATTTTGGATCTCAAAGGTTTGAAATTTTGTCATGTGGTAGCCCTCTTAGTCCTCTTTCTAACCACACAAGTCTGGTCAGGATTGGATTCTCCAAGAAAGAGTTATGACCAATCTCCCATGATGACTTGATTATAGGCTAGTTTAGTATAGCGAAGTTGTACAAAGTGATATGTGTCACTATTTCAACCTTTGGCCCTCAAAACAATACCCAAATAACTAAATTTCGTCATTTTTCTGTCTCTTTTTACGAAATTTGAATTTGATGCTCAAAGAGAAATTTATGACAATTTTACCAAGGTCACCTGTTTGAGATGGAATTCGGGAACTTGTGAAAACCCTAACTTCCTTGGATCATATCTTCGAAAATATACCGAGATGAGATCTGAAATTATGACATAAGGTTCACCATGATTTCGGCCCATACTGTTTTTAATTTCAGCTTCTGAAAATTCATACAAAAAAAAATTATAGCGAACATTCCACTATGACCTTTTTGAAGTAGAGAAACTCTAGAATCCAAAACTCTCATACCAAATGTTATGCAACGAGCTCACAAAATAGAAGAAGAGATAGATCAACGACTTCAAAATTACCCTCTTCAAGGGGGAAACCTCCTTACATTACACAAATGAACAATTATTAGATGATACAAATGACAAGACCTCCTTTCTATATATAGGAGTCTTAGGGGTCACAATATAATCAGAGCCTACTGATAAGCCCCAAAATTGGTAACTTGTTAGGCTCATTTGGACTAATCATCCTTGTTCAATCCTTGTTCAATCCTTCATTTTCCATATCTTATGCATTATTTTCAATTTGTTTATGTCATTTGTACGAATAAGGGTAGTCACTCTTCCTAGGTGGCTAGCACGTGCTCATTTCAGGTTTTTTTGACACATGTTGGAGAAAAACCGAGCAATAATGCGCTAGAAGAAAGCCAAGCCTGAGGTGAGGATTCATAGGGGGGTTTTATATGGCATTAAATAACCCTTCCTCGGGATCTTCACCCCAAACTCCGAGCTCCAAAGGCCACCAAAACCAAATCTAGAAGGCAGCCAAACAGATTTTGGAAGGGATTGTCTAACTCACAGTTTGGACAACCGAGTTCCACAGATTGACGAGGCCAGCTAGGGCCCTCGTGATGTATAAATGTTGAGGCCTCAGCCTTTGTAAGGGACTTTTGAAACCATTGCATATTTTGCACCACAATGCTGTTAGCTTTACTTTGTTCTCTTGTAGCCAGTTTTGGCATAACTCTTATGACTATTTTTTGATAATGAGAAGCAGTCTGATTTTATATCAACTCTGAGTTTTCTATAGGAGCCATAGCTCTCAGGGTTGGGCCCAACCTAAGAGCCTAGGGCTTGCTTTCTGTACTGTTACTTTTCCCTTTATGCATCACTGTTTCCCTTTATGCATTTGAAATGTATTTCTGTTAGGCAGATTTAGTTGTGTTGCTAGAATAGATCATTGTTTATCAATAGAATTGCTTCAAGTATTTTGGTAAGATAATAACATAAAAAGCTCCAAAGAAAAGGGACAACCACACTCTCGGTTTCACCTCATCCCTATTGGATCAGGGGCTGGAATTGAAAAAATAGTGCTGCCCCGACAAAAACACTAGTTTGCTTGACCATGCAATCCTTAGTGTACTGTTTTCCTTTGCAGAAGTTAGTTATGGGTTTAGATCTCTGAAATGTTCCTTTGCATAGTTGATGTACATGGTTTTCTTTCCAATAAATCTATTGTTCATTCATGTCATTGATAGTTAGACTAGATTAGCTAGGACTTTGATCATTTGCAAGACTTTGTTGATTCGGTTGAATGCACACCGTGCAGGGCATCTCCACAACCCTTTCGTCCACCTAAACGTCATCTGAGCCACCTGTTCCATCTCTGAGTTGGGTTCCTCGTCTCCCATCTGTCCTTTTTCCATGTAATCCTACCTACTTGCTCAATAATTGCCTTAGCCTTCTTCAAGCCAAGTCATCCTTCTACACCTTCTCACCACTCCACCCACCAGTTTCTGGGTCACTCCAAGCCCCTATCCTACCTCCTTATCCATCCATGCATCTTGCCTCACTCACCCATCCTCTAAAATCCACTTTTTAAACATCTTGTAGAAATTTCTGAACATCCTGTAGAAATCTGTGAACATCGTGTAGAACCCCTGCAGACTTCCTGTAGAAGCTCACAAATGAGGTTTCTTGATAGCTAAACTTTGTGAAACTCTATGGAAGGGTTTTGGGGACTCCTTATATCCTCTTTGAACCTTCCCAACCTTTTCCAAGCATTCCTCCTCCTTGATCCACCCCTGCACAGTAAAGAACACTGAAAGCATATGCATGATAAAACTGACAACTTAATAAAAATTACAAAAATATGTTTTCTTAGGACAGAGGTAGTCTAGAAACATGTATTTTACCTTCATAGAAGTAATGGCATCTCTTTCAGTATTTTGTATGCTCATCCTTGCATCAGTAGGACTAGGTGGTATAATTAGGGTTTGCTAGGGTTTGCGCTTTTCTCCAGATTTTCAATCTCTTTTCGAAAATAGATTAGCTTTCTTCCAGTTAGCTTTTATCCATCAATTAAAAAGCTTCTTCTAAGATCTCATAGAAGTTGGCTTAAGCTCCTAGCGTACTTGTGCCAGCTGACCAAGTGGCAGCTGCGACAAGAGCTAGTACTTGTGCATACATCATCGTCGCTTCCAAGTGTGTTACGAATGACCGGGTTGATAAAAGTAAAGAAGGGAGTCCAAGGAGTTGCAGCATTATTGCTGCAATACTGGAGCCCACCACCTACATAACAATAATATTGTAAGGGCACAACAATAACAATAGTGGGATTCTATGGAGCACAATAATAACAACAATACAATAAGGGGGTTCCAGTAATAACAATAACGGTCTACACTAGTATTATAGGGACCTAACATTATTTTAGCAAAAAGTAGAGCCAATATCCCAATATATAAAAGTGGGGGTACCATTTGGCTATTGGAATAATTATCGGTATCTCTTGATACAAGTGAACAACAACAGAAGTAAGGTGGTGTTTGGACCATAATTCATAGGCAAGATGTTTATGCTTGGTGTCAACCTCATTTGGGAAAATGAGCAGCTAAACCCCTTTAGGGGAAGAATGATCAAAGTGGGAGTAGTTAAATCCCTTTCCCATTGGTTTCAAAGGGGAATAATGATCATCTATTAGCACCTCAAAGCCAAGAGGAGAATGATAATTCATTGGCAGTTCAAAAGGAAAGGGAGAGAGTCAGAAAACAATGGTAGTTTCATGAGTCTAACTTAGGGATTTAAGCCAAAAAGCCATCAATGACTAGTAATGTTAGGTTGTGTTTCCATCAATACCAAAAGAGTAGACTATTGAGTATGTTGTCATTGTTGTCAAGTCTAGCCAGTGATGTCAAGTGATATCAAGTTTAGGGTGATCTTGTTGAATTTTCATGCATGATGCTTATGTTGTTATTGATGTCTTGATTGTTTCTATTAAAAATGTGCTAAGCTCATGATGACTTGGTTGTTTGCTGAGTAGGGCACTTTGTTTGCAAGTAACTTGGTCAAATGCACATGAAAATTGTTTGGTTGCATAGCTATCTCACAGAGCTTCTATTGGTATATGGAAATTATTCTAACTCTTCAATAATGAAGAAAAATCTTGAGTTTGAGGTAATGGCTTTCAATAAAGATGTGGACCCTAGATGACATGGAAAGGTGACTTGGCAGAGAATGGTGGTAGATGATGATGTGGCACCCTATGGTCATGACATGTGATAGGTGGATTTGGCCTTTTTGGGTGGCCAAGTGACCCTTTTTCAGGTAACACGTGCCAGTGACATGGTGGTGATGTGGCATGACAAGTGGAAGACAATTACTTGGAAGTGACCTGGAAAAGACATAGCCCATCATCCATAAGCCACGAGTGCATAGTAGTGGTTGCATGTAGTGGACCGAATTAACCTCATTTGGAACCACATTGCACAACAGTAAACTGCGTGGGACAAAACCTTCAACCCCCGCCCTCCACTCACTTGTTAAAGTGTGGACAGGTGTGGGAGGAGGGAGGGTTGAAGTGACTTCTTTGTCATTAGATTTTAGTAGATCACTAGATCACTTGGCACACTTTAAAAAAGTGGGGATATTTAATTTCACATAGGAAAAACTACGGATCCCCACTCCTCCCACCCTCTTTTTAATGTTCATATATTCGTGGGGGAAGTGACTTCCCCATTGTTGAATTGAATGGGTCATTGGGTGCATCTTCAAAATTATTGGATATTGAACACTGGGAAAATTGCATAGGTTTAGTCTTAAGCACCAAGTTAAGCTTAAGCACTCGGTTTTGACCTATGGTCATATGTTCTAGAGAGCATGAAAATAATGGGATAAAATTGGATAAAATTTGGCATTTGGACACCAACTTTCACTTAAATGCTGACATTATTAAGATCCACTAGAAAACAAATATGAAGATGTTATGCTTATAAATAGGAGGATTGATTGAAGCATGAATTGTACAGATCGAAGGGATGCTAGAAATGTAAAAACGTGAATATGAAGAGGCTCAAATTCTCATATCGTGAAGGCAAAAATTTGATACAATAAGGTGAAGTGTTTCCATGGGTAAATACCATGGATCAATGCCCATGGTAAAGTAGGTTGCAAACTATAAATACATATAAAACAATAAAATAGAAAATTGATTTATACAATTGAAATGAGAGTGAACAAAAGTCATTGTGTGTAAGAAGAAGAAATGGAGATTTGAAGCAGAGTAGAAGGGTTGTAGATAACCTTAGAGTAGGGAGTATAGGCATGAGGAAAGAGATGCAGGATAGAGAAAAAGATTATAGATGTGATTGAGTGAAATGTTGATAGATTGAGTATGTTTTAGATGTAGTTAAATATCTAGGTAAGTTATTATTGAGGCAAGAATCAAATAAGATTGAAGATTAAGAAGAAAAGAAAGAATGCGGGTATGCGGTTGAAATGGATGAAAGACATATCTAATAGGCTAAGTGGGTTGGTCCCTGCAAATCATGGGATAAGAGTCTCCTTCAGGTTGGTGCCTATAAAATTCAGGGAGTTAGTGCTTCCTTTAGGTAGATGCCTATAAAGAAAGGTGGTTGGTTCTTCTTGCAAGTGGGTGTTTACAAATAAGGGGATGGGTATCTCCTTCTGGTTGGTGCTAGTAAATTTGATATAAAATGAGAATGGAGTCTACAACAATATTATGATATAAACTTTATGGTTTTCTCCCTTCATGGATTTCCATTTATATCTAATGTTCCTATGTGTTTCTTATCTAGTTGTTTATTGAATGACTTAATTAATATATATTGTTAATACTTGTTAAATTATTCAATTATACTATATGACACCCTCATCCCGCCCTGCCCCCTTTCCCCAACCTTTAGTGTAATGATATTTCAAAATAGAAGAAAGGAAAAGATTAACAGAATGATTAGGTGATGAAAAGAAAGATATGAACAATTGAATAGCACTAATTGGGGATCAATGTTCCCGATAGGTGGATGCCTAATAAGCTTTGGGGATAGGTGTTTCCAATGGGTTAGAGACTACAAAACTAATAAGGGGGATATATATCTTCTACAAGTCAGAGTTTACAAATTTTTTAAGTGTAGAATGGTGCCTACAACAATCATTTAAAGAAAAGAAATTGTGTTTGTGCTTTTGTTCCTTTATTGGTTTCCATGTTAAATCTCTATTTTCTATGTGTTCATCTAATTATGTGATGTTTTTCTACTTATTCCATAAATGCATGAGAAATAAGGATTGAAGTGAAATTTTCAACCCCCTCCTCTCTAGTATTCAACATTAACATACACATATTTAAAAAACATGAATCTTTGATTTGTGACTATTACTAACCAACCTAGATCCATATTAACCACAAATCTATCAAACGTTGAGAGGGATCAAATCTCTCGAGGTGGAAACCTTTCCTCAAGTTTTGTACTAAAAAAAGAGGTTTGCACCTTGAGAGATTGGATCCCTCCCGAAGCTTCATAGATCTACGGTTAAGATGGATTTAGGATGGTTTTATTAAAACCTTAAGTATGTAAACAATTTTAAATGTAGGCTTACTTATTTAAAAAAAAAAGAAAAATAAAAAAAAGGTGATATGTGGAAACATTTAAATGTTTGTTCAATTAATAATAAAAATTTAAAGCAATAAAAATAATAAAATTCAATTTGTTATACTTTGATTTAGTTATTAAATTGTGAATAGGCTTTGTTAAAATATCATGGGCTAATACCATGGCTTATAAATACCACATGCCCAAGAAACATGACCTATTTCACAACCAAAATATTTTATAACAATATGACAAGATTCTTAAGCATGGATATTCACCCCCACTTTAAGGTGGATATTATTAACTTGTAAAAAATAAGATTTGTTACAATACAATAGGATAATACCATGACTTATCAATACCAAAGGGTGAATATCCATGGTTAAGAATATTTTCATATTGTTATAAAATATTTTGGTTATGGAATAAGTTATGTTTTTTGGGCATGTGGTATAAGCCATGGTATTGGCCTATTGTATTGTAATAAAGCTAAATTTTTACAAGTTAATAATAAAAGTGGGGGTGAATATCCATGGTTAACAATCTGGTCATATTGTTATAAAATATTTTGGTTGTGAAATAAGTCATGTTTTTTTGGGCATGTGGTATTGACAAGCCATGGTATTGGCCATGTTTTTTGGGCATGTGGTATCGATAAGCCATGGTATTGGCTATGATATTTTAACAAAGCCTATTCACAATTTAATGACTAAATCAAAGTATAACAATTTGAATTTTATTATTTTTATTGCTTTGGCTTTTTATTATTAGTTGAGCAAACATTTAAATGTTTTCACTATCT
>APFE030882435.1:9744-38910 GCA_000404065.3 Pinus taeda
CCTTTCAGCTTGGTGGCGGCAAACCTTACTTGTTTGTCTTCGCTGGTCTCCTCAAACTCAAAGAATTTATTCACTTCACTCAGCCAATCTAACAACACATCTGCCGATAAGCTTCTGTCATAGGTAGGCAATTCGTGCTTTGGCTTATGACTGGACAACAAAACTGACTTTAATAATCTCATTTCCGGTGTTATCCCCTCAAACTCATCCTCCTCTGGCTCAACTGCCTCTTCATCACTGTTATCTGCTGGGTTTCTTCTTCCTCCAGCCTCTATCACTGCCAATCTCTCACGCAAAACTCGTATCTCCTCTCGTAATCCAACATCTACTGGCTTGTGGACGATTCATCCTCTTCCTCTTCCTCTTCCTCTTGCTTCACCCCCTACCTGTTCCACTTGTTCTTCCACCTGTTCCATTTGCTTTGACTCAAGAACTTGGCTCTGATACCACTTATGATGGCTCCCGCCGATTCTCACACCTATCCCTGATATGACCCTCGTCCGGAAGCGAGTTTAATGTTGACTTTACTCCACGGTACGTTGCCTCGAGGTTCGTTTTAGGGTTTGTCCCGGGACTATCGGTTACAGCCCCACACCTGCCGGTTATACTGTCTTTTGTCAATGATCCCCGCGCTCACTCCGTCATTCTCACTCCGCTGCTGTTCTGAGCGACTCCGTCTGCAACTAATGTGAAACCCTCGAGTTTCTTCACCTGGTTTTCAATGGTGGTTTACCTGAACCTTGCTGGTCCTTTGAGATTATGGGTGCGTGCCTTCGAGGCCTGTAACGGCACTCCTTCCTCTGCACAACGTTAGTGTTATTCTCTGGGCATAGATTGTTTTATTTTGATTTTGCGCTCACGCTGTCTGTAGTTGGATGATTGACTGGTTTTCTCTGATGACAGGTTTCACTCCACGCTCCAACGCTTCACCCGGCTACAAGGTAAGACTTCTCCTCCCTGACAAACGACCTTGTGTTTTTATCGTTCCACTTCTGACATCCTTCTGCTACTGTCAATAGGGTATGGTGGTCTTCTGGTTTTTCGAACCCAGCTCTCGGCTTACAGGTAAATTTCTTCACAGACCCTTATTCGATTCTTGTTTTTGTCTCACTGTTTATTTGCGCTCATTTGGGTTTAATATTGTTCTGTTTCTGTGGCAGGTATCCACCTGTGGCCGCTCCATGGCTCGCTATACTCTGCAACCCTTATCGAACGCTTAGATTCTCCATGTCACGGGTAGCATTTCTCCATTTATTAAACTGTATATGGTTGTCGGTTCTGTGGATTTTGTAGGCTCTGTAGGTAGAAAACCTGGTTCTGTCGAGGGGTATGACCTTCTTTGTTCTCGGTTCTTGCTTTCGGCAATGTGGCGGTCTGTTGGTAAAAACCCTTATTGGGCGTTAGTCATTTCGACTCTTGGTTCTGGTAGCTTCGCTACTCTGCTGTCATTTTAGGAAGGTGGACATACGATACTGGATTTTTTTGTTTTTACTGATGAGAGGGTCACTCGATAAGTCAAGCCCTCCTACTGTAGGTTCGCGCTCAGGCGCTATAAACCCTCGGCCTCTTGTAACCTATCTGTTATTATGTTAATGATTCGGAACTGTATATTATTCCTTGGTTTTTGGTGGCGGCAAAACTCCGCCGGAACTGGTCTGTACCTCTGCTCTTTTTTAATAAATGATTTGCTTTAACAGAAAATGTATATCTTCTACTATGCGTGATAGGTTACAATAGATGCATGAAATGATTTACAATATATGTTCATTTCATTCTATATTTGCTTAGCCGTGAAGTTTGCTATGAGGGTTTTGCGTTTTTCGAGTTACCTGTATGTACTTCTATATCGAATTCGTTTCTGTCTGAGATGACACTTGTGGAACCGTTCTCTGTATCTACACCTGTTTGCTCCACCTGAGGTTCTTTCTGCTTTCACAGCTTTCTTGCTCCCTGGTCCGTAACTTGAATTCGATGTTTATGTCGTTCAACTGTATTTGTTAGCTTCCTGTCTATTTATTTCAACGCTATTCTATTCTTTTAAAACATATTATATGACATGGACAATCTTTACAGTGATGCAAAATAACTTGACATGAATCTTTACAGTGATGAAAATAACTTCACATTGACTATTTGAAAAGAGGTAATCTTGTAATGACTGTATTTTTCTCTTTCTTTTCTCTTACGGAGGAATCCCCTACAATCATTATCTCCTTGTTTTTATCTCTAGGAAACACAACTGTTCTTTGAGGAACTACCCCAACAGAAAGTAACTGTTTACCAGTTGTCTTTAACTGTTCCTAACTAATTTAACTTCCTAACAGAAACTAATCAATTATTTTTTTTCTGCTACTAGTTTCTATTAAACAGTAACAGTGCTCCAATAGAGTTATCCTAATCCTATCAATTCTCAGACAGAAAAAAATAAAAAAAAAAATAAAACAAATAAAATAAGTCACTTAGCCGACAAGCCCAACACTTGTCCAATTAAAAATGACCAACTGTGTGTTCTGGTTTCTTCAAGAGACTGACAACCACTTTACGTCTCCTCAGAGCTGGATGCTCCTGCATCACTTAATCCTTGGTTGACCGTTCAAAGTTGGGGATTGGACTAAATGGTTGCCCAATAATTTGATAGATCATTGGTTATTGGTTCAAAGTTGGAGATTGGGATGTTTGATATCATAGGTTATTAGTTCAAAGGTTGAGATTGGGTTGACATATGTTGACTTAATCCTTGGTTGACCTTCGCTGGTTATTGGTTCAAAGTTGGGGATTGGGCTAAATGGTTGCCCAATAATTTTGATAAATCATTGGTTATTGGTTCAAAGTTGGAGATTGGGATGTTTGATAAAAATTACTGGTTATTAGTTCAAAGGTTGAGATTGGGCTAACATATGTTGACTTCATCCTTGGTTACCTTCGTTGGTTATGGGTTCAAAGTTGATTGACCTTCATTGGTTATTGGTGCAAATTTGGGGATTGGGCTGAATGGTTGCCCAATAATTTTGATAAATTACTAGTTATTAGTTCAAAGGTTTAGATCGGGCTGACATATGTTGACTTTGTCCTTGGTTGACCTTCGCTGGTTATTAGTTCAAAGTTGGAGATTGGGCTGAATGGTTGCCCAATAATTTTGATAAATCATTGGTTATTGGTTCAAAGTTGGAGATTGGGATGTTTGATAAAAATTACCGGTTATTAGTTCAAAGGTTGAGATTGGGCTGACATATGTTGACTTCATCCTTGGTTGACCTTCGCTGGTTATTGGTTCAAAGTTGGGGATTGGGCTGAATGGTTACCCAATAATTTTGATAAATCATTGGTTATTGGTTCAAAGTTGGAGATTGGTATGTTTGATAAAAATAAATCGTATGCATAAAGAGCCCAAGGGCAGAATAATACTTACAAAAACCTAATTATTTTTGCACAAAATCCAATTTTGTTTTGCACACATTATATAAATTTGACATGTGATATCATAGGCTCCAATGAGGACCCTACAAGGCAATAAAGAATTGGAAGACTCAAAGCCTTTTAACATTTCATGTGTTTTTCTTGAAAAACCTCTATCATCTTCTCCTTGCATGATTTAGCTACAATAGTACTAGCAGTTGTAATCAATTCATGAATTTTTTCGTTTACTAAAGTTTGAGTAGCTCATTAGCTCAGTCTTGCTAATTTCTATGGTCCATAAAGTGTTAAATGTCTAATCCTCACCCTTCCTCTAGTCAAATAAGTGAATTGGTTTGCTCATTGCCACCCCAATATTAGAAATCAAGGATTCTCAATTACTACTCAAAAGCTTGTTCAAGATAAGATAGTTGAGTATTTATGGGCTCTAGAGGACATCCAATCATAGGGACTAGACTTGGACTTATAAGTTGTAAGTCTCTAACATGAACATGACATGTTAAATAAGTATTAGTTGATCTGAACCATCCATAAAACATTTAGCTTAATTTTCTAAAAATAAACAAACATATTCTTTTTTCAAGAAGAGTCCATGCTGGATTACTACAATCATGTTGTCAAATCAAGTGTGTGCAATTGAGTAGATCCGATTTGAGGAAGAATGGAACTCTAATGAATATGATAGTCAAAAATTTTGAAATGGAGTTCCTTGGAACATGCTTAGAGAAGAATGCACATGTTTTCTCAGAAGGATACATAGACGACATGCATTCATGAGGTTCTAACATTGTCATTAACTGAATTGCCACTAAGGCTATCAAATAAACACCAGATATGCATTCTTAAGAATTTGTGCACATTCATAAGAGTATGTGTGCATTATTATTAATTTTTATGCATTCCTATGAATTCATGCATACTCTAGTAATGTGTGTGCATTCTAATTTGAGTAAATTTTCATGACATGGCTAATCCATTTCACAAACAAACCATGGAATGCATTTTAAGTGTTATGGAGAGAACTAAGGATGTCTTGACAAATCATTTCTAGAATCTACTTATTTGGTCATCAATTAGAAGTAAATATTTTGATGAAAAATGATTTATTTTTTAATTTCATAATGTGTTTAAGTTATAAAAAATAAAAAATATTTATTTTTTCCTTATTAAATTACAATGTACTTAATGTACATGGAACCTAAAAATTCCCAAATCACAAGATGAAAAAGGATCAAGTTCTCCTATATTAGATAAGCCACTAACACATAACATTACGTGGGAATTATTGTATCATGAAAATGGTTTTTGAAATTGTCTTTTAACCCCAATAATCATGGGGTCAAAAGTTCTGGTCAAAAGGACCAATAAAATTTTGTGGTGTATGTTCATCTACCATTTCAACCTCAAAATGGCCACTATCCCTTGAATCTACTAAATGGATTTCAAAGTCTATGGGTTAGTGCCATCTTATGTGGACACAACCCTTCACCCAGTGGATAACCATTTGATGTATAAAATGTTGTGGATATTTCATAGAAATGATTCATCACAATAGATGTAATGCCAAGTTTGGAAACTTCTATAGAAACTTGGCATTCATCATTTTCTATTTTTATCCTTAAATGAATTAATAATTGAATTGTGAGAAATATAGAATAGAAATAGATACACATACCAACAAAAATAGGGGAAAATTTCCCTTGGAAACCCTTATGACAGGAAACCCTTATGACAGGAGACCCTTATGACAGAAAGCCCACCTAGAAGGTGAGGATTCTCTACTCTCTTTTATCTGGTACAAAAAATGTGCAAGTACAAAGGAAGAGATAATATATATAGAGTTATCAAATATCTATTGACTGTAAGTCTATTACAAAACCTTAACCCCTTATTTTTTTCTCTCAAACTTTTGATTCCCACACTACAACAAAATAGCCATTAGCGCTAAAAATAGCTCCAAAATCTGGTGTTTTTGAACATGTGACTTGGCTTCAATTGGCATTGTCAAACTTGACACAAAATAGCATCTACGCTTCGGTGTGCGAAATAACACCAGGAATTGTGCCAAAAACTGTTTCTCCCACTCTTTCTTCCATTGTTGTGTTTGTTTGTACTTCTAGTTTTTCTCCCAATTGTGCTTCCTATTTTTCTTTTGGTATGGCATCGTAAATAAATTTCTTTTTGGCTTGTTGATTGATGTGGAGTTATGCTTCCATTAAAATATCCTTTGTTACATCAATTTTCGCTTCCAATATGGCAGCACTTGTTGCACCTAGAGTTTCCACCATTATGACATCTTCTTTAGCTTCTAATATGGATTCCATTATGTTGTCTTTTGTTGCTTCTAACATTTCTTCCATTATTACTTCTTGGTTTTCTACTTGAACGGTTTCTTTGCTTGCTTCTTTGGGAATGTCATGTTTGGATTCTAATATTGCTTCCATTATTACTTCTTCTTTTTTCTACCTAAATTGATTCAATTTTTTCTTCTTAGGTAACTTCAAGTTCAACAACTATTATTGCTTCTATATTTACTTCTTGATTTTCTACTTGAATGGCTTCTTTGTTTGCTTCTTAGGGAGAACCAAGTTTGGATTTTCATATTACTTCCATTATTCCTTATTTGATTGCTACATGAGTTGATTTTGCTTTTTCATCTCATGTAATTCCATGTTTGGCTATTAGTATTGCTTGCATTATTACGTTTTTATTTTCTACCAAAATTGCTTCTTCTTTTTCTTCCTAGGTAATGCCAAGTTTTCCTTCCAAGATTTCTTCTAGTGTGCTTCTATTTTGGCTTCCATTGTTCCTCTTTTTCTTCTGAAAATCCTTGATTTTTAGCCTCGTGGTTTACTTCCTTTTAGTTGGAAGGTTTTCTTCTTGTTTAGCACCTAGGTTTGCTTCTTGTTTGGGTCTAGGGTTTGCTTCCTTTTAGTATTGGGATTTGCTTCTTAATTAGCCTCCAATTTTGCTTCATGTTAAGTAACCAATTTAACTTCCTATTTATAGCCAGTAATAGCTCCAAGTATGGCTTCCAATTTAATATCCAATTTTACTTCCATTTTAGAGCCACATTTTGCTTCCATTTTAACAACTTATGATGATTCCTTTATAGCTCTGATTTATTAATTTAATATTTTTTATTTCAATAAAATTATTCAAGCATATCATGCCTCTTAAATAAATTATATGATTATCGAGTAAGTCATATTGCATTTGAAATATTTTATATCATTCCATTTGTAAATAATTTTTAGGGAAATGGATATCCATAAAAACTAACAACATTTTTTTCAACTATAACCAACATTTTTATATTATTAATAAATAAAATTGTTGGTCATGACTAGCTACACATAATACAAGTCTAGATTCACATCATAGAAATTTCCATAGCAGGGATCTTTCAAGTCTCTTATAGTTATAGACCACACCACAACATTGGAATAAAATAACGAGATAATGTTTTTTTTAGCTATAGCTAGTATTTTTATATTATTAGTAAACAAAGTTGTGGTTTGTGACCAACTACACATAATGTAGGCCTACATAATACATGTCCAAATTATATAAGTCAAAATGGTACAACTCAATATGGTATTACAAGTGAAAATGATACATATGATAATAAACATGAAAAGAGGCATTATATCGATTTACCAACGATGATCCTTGATGGAGTCTATATGAGAAATGTCACTAGCTACTACCAGCAAAATTGTTTGTCATCATCATTATGTCTATCATGATCATCAACATCATGATCATAATCAATTTCATCATTGTCGTCCCTTGCCTCGATCTCCTATAGACCTACCCCATCATTGTTGTCGCCTGCCTCGATGTCCTCTCCACCTACCTCATCATCATCGTCTTTAATGTCTAAACCAAACCTAACATAATTTGGATCAATCACAAGGTCAACTGGATATTCTGGAAGATTCGTGTTCTGCAAAAAAAAAAAACATTCAAAATGAAAAGTTATTATTTATTTCATCCAATATTTCATATTTATGCTATATTTCTACTATTAAACATATGAAATGGAACCATAATCATATTACATCATATCAAAATGCACATATATACCATCATAAAATTTCAATTAAGTTACAAATAAGATGCCATTCCAATGATGTAAAACATGCAACAATTCTAATAAACGTTAGTAAATCACAGAGAAGGCTAAAGAATTGAAATGTAGCCACCATTATCCAGAGGAAGGAGTAGGTGCAGCAGCAAGAAGGGGACAAACATAGAACTCGGCTCTAGAGTAATAGTGGTGGAATGGATTATTTTTCTGAGCATGTTGTTGTTTCATTAAATCTCAATTATTCGTGTGTCATACTTTTCTATTTATTAGCTTGTGTGTTGTGCAGTGTACCAACCCCTGCTAGGAAGAAATGACCCCTACTTCTTAGTAGTTATCACTGGTTATGAAGTTACTATAGCTATTTTATTTATTTACTCACAGTTATAATTCATGTGTGATTGACATTACTATTATTATTAGTCTTGTTCATGCTTTAATTATTGTAGAGTTCTAACCTTTGTATTGTGTAATAGCATAAATCCTTGACTGGTCCCTTTGTTAGTGTGACAATTATTTAATTCTTGTTATGGTTTTATGGTGTGTTCATTTCATTTGAATGTGTGTTTTAACATTTGTTGAGGGAATGGTTTCTAGGATAGTTGTTATTTTTTGAATAAAAGTGATAGAGTGAGAGAGTCATTTTATTATGCATTGTGAGTTTATTTCCTTAGAGTGTGAACAAAGTTTGAGAGCGTAACAACCAAAGTATTGAATTGTTGAGAATGTGATTACAATGATTGATTTTGAGATTCATTAACACTAGTCATCATTTTCCCTTGCATATGTTTTACGTAAATAGCCTTCCAATAACAAAACCTGCTTATATGGACAATTAATGTGAAGAGTTGGAACTATTGCTCTGATTGAAAAGGACAATTGTTCTGCCCAACAATATACTAGAGAAAAACCTATATACAACTTTCACATAATGCAAGTTGAATCAAATTGGAATGTTGTATGAAATATTAAGCATAATTATTTAATGGTTAAAGTAAAAATATAAAAAATCAAGAGTGTGTAAAATACTTAAATAAACAATCTACAATTTGAATCAATCAGATTGGCCAATAAATGAAGTTTGGGTGTGCATTTTAGTGGAGTAAGAAAATTTTGGCTTGCTTCACAAATGCATGTCCAACCTTCATTTCAAGGAGAAATTGAATGATTCAACTTAGAGAGTACTTTTTTTACTCAGAATTAACATTAATTTTTCACATAGAAATTTTTTTGGTCAAGAATATGCCAAATTGGATCAATTTTGTAGGGTTAAAGTCAAGGTTTGTGTGCCTCACATAAATGCACTCCAGGACTTATACTTAATTGACTGTGTGATAATGATAATTCCAACCTAAATATAGAACCATTTTATGCAACATACCATAGTCATTTTTGTAAATGAAATGTTATACATTGAAATCCAAGTCTGTTGGAATAACAATTGATCATATCTTCCAATGATCACAGTTTAAACAAATATGCACTCCTAGGCCAAACCAATTACACTATTGGTAATTAAATTTCAAATGACACATGAATGGAAAATTCCTAACCTTAGGATATAACCTTGCATCATGTCTAAAAAATAACCTACAAAACTATTTTTCCCACTGATACACACCTTTCACATAAGGCAAGTCAAAGAAAAACTTCGAATGTTGTATGAAATGTAAGGTAAAATATTTCATATCAAAATAATGACATAACATTGTAAAAGTGTGTAAATTCATTAAATAAAAAAAAAAAAAAATTTAATCAATCAATTTGGCCAATAAATGAAGCTTGGGAACTCAATTTAGTGAAGCAATACAATTTTGGCCTACTTAAGAAAAATGGAAGCCCAACCTTCATTTCAAGGCCAATCTTTTTTCCTATGAGGATATTTTATCTTGAATGTATAAGGTAGAATCTCATTTTTTACGAAGTACATTTTGTTCCTGCACAAAAAGGTTATATTTTCAACCTAGAGAGGACCATAGGTCCATTTATTGTAAACAATAATAAAGCCCTTACACAGATGGAAGTGATGATGAAGGAGTGTGGTTTTGATAAAGGAGAAAAGTGGAAATATGAACCTCACCAAATAATTTCTAATAAAAGGGTGGAAATTGGCTATGCGCCTTTTATTCATGAAAGTGGACCTGAAATTGAGAAAATAGAAATCAAGAAACTTGGCCATGTGGCATGGTGCAAGAAAGAATGGATGTTGAAACCCCTATGGTAAAAGAGAAGAGTTTGAAGAGGAATAATATTGAATAGATAACTATCGAGACAGAGGATTCACAATCACAAAAGAGGACTAAAATTCAAACACGGGATGAAGAATACATACAAATCAAATTAATATAAGGGAATTAAAATGAGGCTAGTTTTCAAATGCAGCCGGGAAATCCAAGGCATACTACATCCTCTTCTATCTTCAATTATTTGGTAGTATTCACAATAGAAGAGACTCTTTATTCATTTTAAACTTTGCAAAAGATTTATCAAAATGATAAAGAAAGGGTTTAGAAAATGAGAATTAGTATGGCAACATAGCTAAAACCTCAAGCAACCTCAAGCTATCAAACAAGACTGATATATGCTATAGACTTGGAGATAAATAAGTTAAACATTTCTATTACACATCTTGCTACTCAATGTATTCCTTCAGGACCAAATTTCATAACATTGTATTTATCTATTAATGTGGCCGATATTCCTTTTCTTGAAAAGATAAATTTGCATATATCAGCATGGGAAATGATCTATAGTGACCTAAGAAAGATATCTTTGACAATGAGAAAAGAAAAAAATATTTTGGAGAAATTTTCCAATTAGCGGAAGTAGGAAAAGGAAAAATCTAGTGCACAACATATCCAAAATGAAGAGTACAATAAATTAGTCATTAAAATAGAAGTAGATCCAAATGAAAGGGAAGCCATATAGACCCTATTGTAAAACACAAAATTTGAGGTGCAATCATTAAGGAAAAAGTTAAAAATGCCTAGGACTGAGCACACTCAAATAGATGAGTTGGCTCAAGTTGAAAAAGAAAATGAGTTGTTAATAGGAGAAATAAAAGAGGGGCACCATTGTGGTTCCAATTGAATTAGATGACCCATCAAAGAAATTGACAAAGGTTATGGCAGAGCTCAGAATTTTAGAAGTTGAATTAAAGAAACCTAAGATAATTTCGCCATGGTAAGGGAGCAGTTGAATGAAAAGGAGAAGTAGTTGAAAATAGAAAATGAAAATAAAAATAATCTTGCCAGTAAGTATAAGGAATTATTAATGAATTTAGACTTCTGTGATCCATAACATTGTTTAGAGAATTTTCGGCGAAATCACAAAAGAATATTCATGTGATTTCGCCGAAAATTCTCTAAACAAAGTATAAGGAATCTCAAGGAGAAATCAAACAATTTAAAACCAAGTTGAAAGGTAATATTTCTTTAATTGAGGCTAGAAAAATTGTTTGGAATGACATTATTTAATAATTTTTCTATACGAGAATATATTCATATAATTGCACAATATAATATTATGATACAATGATCATATATGAGCATCAATCTATGCAAGAAACAAGTACAAAAAGAAGAACTCAAGGACAAGAGGATAATTAAGTATTTGAATGAAAAATATTCAACAAAATTAAGGGTGGGAGTCATAATCTTTTGGACTTGGCGCACCAGAGACAACGTACTTTAACACGTGAAGGCTTAGAAACTTAGGTGAAGGTCAAGATTTTGTGATGGGCACTATACCAAATTATTCATTCCCTACATCGTAATCTTTGTTGAAGTGAAAGAAAGCAGCTGGGTAGATTGTTGAATCAATTTTTTTTCGCAGAAGAGAGCATGGGAGTTGTCAAATTAGAAAAAGGAATTCTAAGGTGATGAAAACTAATGAGGCTAATACTGAGGTAAAAATATAGAATAAGTCGAGACTGGATGTGGCGAGACAGGTAGCACATTTGAACCATTGTACCTAGTTGATTCAAAGGAATATGATAAACCAAGTTTGTGTGGAATTAAAGTGATTTAGATCAAAAAACCATAATGGCAGAGTCAAGGTCATAGGAAGAGATGGTGAAGGAACAAAAAGTGTGAAACTCTATAAAATACCACCCAAGGTACGATTGAGGAATGAAAGAATTGGTGACAATAAAGGTTTATAGGAGATGAAGGAAATTTAAGTTGGAACCAGGGAAGGAGCACAAGAGTGGCACCAAACCAAAGAAGTATGAGGGAGCTCACATAGGGAGCTAAAGGATAATCAAAAGAGATGGAGGAAATGATAGGAGAAGGGGCCTTATGGAGTGGCCATGGTAAGGTGATGCGGTTATGGAATAATAGACTACATTAGAAGAGTTAGAAGTGGTAGATATAGAAAAGGATATTTCGTCCATTGAAGGTGGTTAAGTTGTGATGCATGGTCAGGACCAGGGTGGGCCCCCTTTGCTCACAAAGATGGCTCTCACATCATGCTACAATGTCACTAGTAATTCTAGCTTGACAACCCTTTAGAGGATCACTTTGTGAGTCCATATGGCATAATGGTGTTAGGACATTTCCCACTCTTGGAACTATAGTAGTAGGACAGGATTCTTCCCCCTTTCTTAATGGCAAGATAGGGGGACCTTACCCTTAATTATTACCTGAAATTAGAAAGAATGCCTATTATGAAAATTAGAAGGAAATGGAATCACTTTGAGGAAATAATATGGCTGGTTTAGAAAAAATTAGCCACACCACTTGAGTAACCCTCAGAGTATCTTGAATAAGGAAATAAGACCAAATCCTTTCCACTACCTTCCAAATGAAGGAGAAGTACAAAAAGGAGAAGAGGGAAATGGTCAAGGATAAGCATGGGACCTAGACCTAGAGCAACAGTGGTGGGCATGTTTCTCTTTCTGAGAGCACCGTTGTGGGGGGGCAGTGTGGCTAACAACTCCTACTTTATTCAAAGAGCTCTTAGGAAACTAGATTCCCTATTTACCCGTGCACCTATTGTACAAGGAGAAAACATACAACCTTATTAAGGATAGAGGTTCCAGGTCCGAAGGGATAGAAGAAGGGTTGAGTGGCTTGAGGATGGATCACATTTTTCTGTTGTAGTGTAACAATGCCCTAATGGGCCTCCATTTTTTGGTGTAACAACGTCCTAATGGGCCTTAATTCTTGGTGTTACACAGCAATTTGTCACCGTCCCTATTATCCCTTCTCCTGCATCTTGGAGGACTCATTATGGGACCTACGAGAAGTGACATGACCTGCAAACGGTTGCATGGTATTCCCCTGAGCATGAACTTCATTTTCCCTGAAGACATCTCGTGCAAAAAACCCATAAAAACAACCCTTTTTCCATTGGCGCGGTTTCATAGTGCAGCCCTCGCGCTAATGGGGGAAATCCTCCAAAGAGGGTGCGCCAATTGGCGCTCTGTCATAGAGTCGCACTCGTTCCAGCCAAAATGGGTAGTGTTTTTTAACAAACCAACAGCGGAAGATTCATCCTAACCAACTCCTGGACTGAATCTATCTTGAGTTGGGAGGTTTGGCTTCGAATCTCCATAGAGGGGAAGTGGTTTTCCACCTCTCATGGAAGCTTGTTTAGTGATAAAGCCAATCCCATGAATATTTTGGATGATCCCAACTCCCCCTCCTCCATCTATAAAAGCTTGTCCATTTTCCTTAGGAAAGCTAGTTCCAGAGATTGAGAATTGTCAAGTTACCAAGGGCTTCATGCTACAAGAGCCTTCTTGATTCCCATAAGGCCAAATCTAAGTAAGGATATTCTTGCCTAATAACCAAGGAGAGAGAGGCTTGATCCCATTCACAACAAGCTTTGCAAGACATATGCTGTTGATCACCCAGCCAAAGGAGGATTTGACATTAGAACTATGGTTGTATTCTTCTTTGTTTATCATTAATAAACGACTATTGTTATGGTTCCACTCTTATTGTTCTTTGTAATAATGATGAGTTATATTCTTTCTGACTGATATATAGTAGCATCTATTGGATTTTATGCTTGTGTTTGTGTTGTTCTTTGCATGTGCAGGTGTCCATTCACGGAGATCGTGGGGATCGTGATCGGCTGGAGCAAAGGCACGGGAGTGTCAACTCTTCTACAAGCACTAGCGTTGGAATCCAGGTAAGCCCTCATCATTGGTCTTTAATTTGCAATTAGGAACTTGCATGATAGCATTGTATGATTGTTTCTAGACCCGATCTGGGCTAGTAGGGATCGCCTCTGTTTGCAGAGGGGATTTACCTCCAGAACAATTTAGCAACTCTGCTGGGGAGTTTTGGAGCTATAAAAAGGGTCTCTTTCACCTCTAGTTACCTCACATTAATATGTCAATCCGGGAATGTTTTGCTATTTCAAAGATTGTCTCAGTCCGAGGCTTAGCTTTTTTCAGAGTAATGCTCGTAGTACAGTTGTTTGAAACTACAAAATTAAATTGATGCGTGTCTACAACTTAACTACTTCAAAAGGCTAAATCACACACTCAGATGTTAAGCAATGTATCATTCAAGGGTTCGGTAGAAATAACCCATCCCTTTAGAAACTGATGGAAAAAAAATCGGAGAACAGATCAGGGGTCTGGGATCCAGGTAGCAGATGTCAATGCTCACTACAACCTAACACCGTCCAACAAATAAGAAATGAAACGACAGATAAAGAGAACAGTAATGAAATAGAACAACAACCTTAAAATGGAACGGCAATTCGAAAATGGAACAACCATTCAGAAATAGAACAACAATTCAGAAATGGAACAACAATTCAGAAATGGAACAACAATTCGGAAATGGAACAACAATTCAGAAATGAAACAGCAATCAAGGAATCAAGCAATAACTAAGTTTAACAAGCTGTGAATATATTTAATCACATCAATCCAAACATCAATTCTTCATTCTTAAAGATGTACACACACAATGGAACAACTCTACCTACAGATACATGATGGAACAACACTGAAAACCATATAAACACAACATGCTTAGTCTGATTCCATTATCACTCTAATTAGAAAGCATACGATTGCATCTCAAGATGAAACAGTAATATTCAAGGATTCGCTAATCATATAAAATCAGAGCTTCCAAGATAAATTCTGTAATGCTAAGGCACAATTGCATAACACAAAAAATCTGTAATGGAACAATAGTATCCTGTAAAGATTAACCGTATTATACCAACACTTAAAGGAATAGTAACATGGTGCAGCGTCAATACAACACTTTTGTTTGCAGGAACATTAAATGGATTAAACACGACACAGTATGTGACATAAACTTTATAAAACATGTCAGATTACTAGATCACGTTGATAAGCAAACCACATAGAAACCACGCGTAATGGTACAAGAGCAAATTTCCTCCAGGGCCGAGCCCTTAGCCTCCAGGGGTACACCTCTTAAGGTTGATCCAGGCTCAAATATAAAAGAGTAACCAAGTCTGTATTAATGCATGAAGTAAAATTACAGTAAAGCAAGTCTTAACAGGACATAATAATCAGAGTCTTGATCTTTTAAAAGAAATTACATAAGAGCATAACCATGCTTTAGCTAACAATGTTTCCCCTTATATAAGGGTGATGATGGAGATATCTAGATGTAGAAATAGATAAAACAATGATCCCTTAGGATCAAGGATCTGAGGGATTCGCAGAATCATTAATCCTAAGTTACTTCTTCTCTTTTTTGCGCTAAGCTGGTATCTCCACCTTCTTTCCTGGGTTGGTCCGTTTTGATCTAGTTTGCATGCGGTCTCCCATTGAAGGGACAGTAGTTAAATTGTCTTTGTCCTTTCCTTTAGGATGGCCACTTTTCGTTTTTCCTCCCTCCTGTACATGGAAACGACAATTGTCAGCGTTCTATATTAATCTCACATGTTTCGTTATATTTCTTTATCATTTCGTAAGTTCATAATCCAAAAAAGGCTTATAAGTCCTAATGAAAAGATACTGAAATAATCATCAAAACATACCTTCTTTGATACTCCATAGGAGTTAGCTTTTTGTCCTGTTGCTTGATTTGTAAACTTTAGACGGAGCCTGAAGTATGGCCAGATAGCCTTCGAAACGCTATTTCTTTGCATTAGCGAAGTAGATCAATGCCACTTCAGTCAATCTCTGGTTTGGTTTACGAACTGAACAACTTGGAACTTGTCTTGTTTCTTGGTTGTTTCTTGGTTTTTCCTGCTTGGTTAGCCTTCTGGGTTGAGTTCTTTTGTTGTTTCTTGTCCCTTGGTGTACCTAGTTATTGTTCGCCTAGCTTTGGCTTGCTTGTTTTTATTTTTGCATAGCAAACTTGACTGGCGCACTTTTATAGCATTACAGTCATGCCAATTGGCGCTAGTTGCTCATTGACATCCCGCGCCAATCCTAAAAAGGCGCTAGTTGCAGCCTGACATTCACGCCAGCCTTGGGAAATTTTGAAGTTTGCTTGGTTTTGAACCTCTTGAGCTTGGTTTTTGTTCTGGGTACATTTTTTCGACTACTTGAGTGTGTTAGAGTCTTGTTTGACTGGCTTTGATCTTTACCCTTTGGGTGTTTGCCCTTTTCCATCGATTTCACATTTCTAGCCCTAGGGCATCTAGTGGCTTTGTTTGTCGAGCCTTCCTTAGTTGTTTTTGGTCTTTTATTGGTCCAGTCAACTCTCTGATTGCTCCGTTGCACTTGTTTGGTGGTTGTTAATCGTTTTATTGCGTTATTTTAGTGACTTGCCTCTTTTTCACTTGAATTCTGCTTTGTTTCACTTTGAGCCTAGATTACACGACTCATTGGTGTCTTTGGGACTTTTCTCATTCTTTGAAGGATTGCTTTGTGATTTAGGGATATGAATGTGCTTGTATTGAGTGGAATTTGTTTCTTATCATCTCTCAAAGCTTGTTTAGTGCATTTTGCTACCAACATAAAAGAAAAAATCTCTTTTGCTTTGCAATAGTTAATTAGAATTAGAGCTTTTCATTGTTATTAGTGATTAGTGACCTTGAAGAAAAGTTTGTTAATTTCCACTAGCTGCATTAGAGATATTCTTCGTTGTTTTGCGATCATTTCGTTTATGAGAAATCTCTCAAACTCTCTCGTAGCTAGCATTCATCGAATGAAATGACATAGTGTGGCATATAGTTTGCATTTAGGAAATTTTGAGACATTATATACGGTAAGGCCTGAAAACTGAAACATAATACAAGATCAACTTTAAAATGAACTGAATGAATCTAACAACGCATTGGAACATAACGCACACTTTTTAGAGGTCTAGGCTAGAGACATGCTCCGACGTCATTAAACCTAGTCACTTTTGTTTCCACTCAAGGTTGGGTGATTCCTCCTTCTGTGACTCAATAGTGGTCTAGTACGGAATTGTGCTCCCATGTACCGTCGAGTATATGGGGATACCCCACTAGGTTATCATCCTTTATCCATAGGAAGCTGAGTCTGCCATCCTATACCCGTGATACACCGAACACAACATTTAGGGAGATTTCCTGCACGTATAGAAATTCCTTGGTTGATTTCTCTTTTATTTCTAAAACCAAGGTGTATATTGCAGTTCACGGTTATTTGGTACACCCTCTTTGCCTAGTATCCCTGAGCAGTCATTTGATCTTTTCTGACTCCCTAAATTTGAAAGGATCACCAAGCGCTTGTCCTTTTCACGCTTGTTTCAGATCTAAAAGTGATAGAGTCACCTTTTATCCATTTCTTGACTCTTAAAACATGAAATGGTGAAGTTTCTTAATTTCAATGTGGTAAAAATTAAATCACCCGCGATCACACACCCTGTTAGATTCTGCTTGTTGGTCGTTTGATTGTGCGTCTTGACTCTTTTTCAGCCCTGTGTGTGTTTTTCAGTTTTTGATGGCAACTTTTCCAGAGTTCACCAACCCAGGAATCCCCTCTGATGGGAATCCTGGTCATTTTCCTCCTTTTGGGAATGTTGGTGCTCCTTACATGGCAACGTTGTCCCTTCCTGGGTTAACTGTTGGGTTGCCTGTTTGGTTGTTCTCAACCTTTGTGGTCCCTAATTCCTCAACTACTGGTCAATCAGTTCCTCCACCTTAACAACATCATGTTGATTCCAAGGTGGACCTCTCCCCTTCTTCGCCTGTTTCTACGTCCTCATCTCATACTTCGCCTAGTGAAAGTCTAGATTCTAGTAACCAGGTGGCTAAGAAGAAGAAGAAGAAGAGGAAGAAGAAGAAGTATCATAAGCGAGAGGCTAAAAGTGCAGCTATTGCCCTGAGTACATCCCAGGTCGAAACACCTTCTGCTCTTCTGCGGAAGGTTAAGTTTCCTTGTAAATTGTGCAAGAGTGACCATCTTCTTCGTGATTGTCCTGGCATTCCTAGGATCTTAGAAGTATGGTCTCACGATCCAGCTCATCCCTCATCATCCTCTGAAGCTCATGGCGATACTACTCTATCAACTGGAAATGGTGAGAAGAAAGGGAAGATTCGATTCCCCTATAGGCTACATGAAAGAAACCATCCCCTTCACCTTTGTCCGCTCATGGATAGAGCTTCTGCTATTTTAGAAAGTCTTAGAGCATCTTCACCCCAACCTCTCGTTGGTTATCAGAGGCTCTCTTTAGACCCTCTCCTTGTTGACAACGAGATTGACTTAGGTTCTTCTCTTGTCCACCCTCCTCCTTCCGAGCTTGGCTGTGCCAAGCCAGTTTCGGACCCACCATAGGTTGGAGAAAGTGTCGACTTGCGTTCAACACCTATTGCTCACTCTGCCTCGGAAGAGCGTCTTGCTCATGTTCTTTTCGTCTTGTCAGATTCTCCTGGGTCCAAAAATGACCCTCCTATCCCAGCTGATCCAGAGAGTCCTTCTTTGGTTCTTTTAGAGCAGGGGGGAAATCATACGATTCCCCCATCGAGTAGTTCAGTCGTTTCCTTCGACTGGAGTCATTTAACCGCCTTCTGCCTTCCATCCCATGTGCCTTTCTAGATTACAGTACATGCCTATGGTAAGGCAGTACTTGGCACTGTCTTGTATGAGGGTGCATCTGCCAGTGTTATGCCTTCCACTACTTGGCAAGCTTTGGGCTCCCCATAGCTTGTGCCGGTCGCACAGAATCTGTTAGCGTTTGATGGAGGAACCAATCAACCATTAGGGATCCTTCCAAAGTTTCCTATTACTTTGGGAAGTAAAATTGTCTATATAGACGTACTGGTTACCCAAGGTGCTTTAGGTTTCAGTCTTCTCCTTGGCCGTGACTATGTTTATGCCATGGGGGCCCTTGTCTCTTCACTTTTCTGTGTGGTTTGCTTTCAACATGACGGAAGAATCGTGACTATAGATCAATTATCGTTCTTTAGTCCCCCAGTGCCTCCTACGCAGTTGTCATCCCCTCTTGGTTTTTATCCACCGGTTGTATCTACCCCACCGCAGGTCAACTACGTGGCTACTTATCCCGTGCCTGTATCCAGTGATGATGCCATCGTGCATAGTGTCCTAGGGGCATTGGGTCCTGACTTCCAAGATGTTTTCCTTCCACTGGGAGTGGCACTCTTGGAAGCAACGACTTCCTATTCTTTATGATGAAGTTTGTTCGGAGCATAGTTCGCTTTCCTATGTCAAGCTCCTTAAAAAATGAAACTGGGTCTAGTCGAGCATAGTTCCCGATCTTGTGTCAAGCTCGTTAAAAAATGAAACAAGGGTTATGAGGATAGTTCTTTTACTATGTCAACCTCATTAAAACATGAAACAACTCCCTTTCCAAATCGAGTCTTTTGATTAAGATCTCATAAAATACAAGTCGAGTCTTTCCAAGATCTCGAAAGTGAACCTTCATTCCATCCACTTTGTTGAATGAAATGAAGCTTGGGTGGCATGTACCTCGTTTTGCGCCATTATGCTAGGGGCATGCGAACTTATAACAAGCATAGTTTTTCATTTCAAGCTTGTGTAAACATGAAACTGAATCCAAGCAGAGTTCTCCATGGTTCAAGCTTGTGTAAAAATGAACCCATACCTGATGTACTTCTCGTGATTTCCATTTTTATCCACTTAATTAGGCTAGATGAGACTTGGTTGTTTCATTCCATTGCCACCATCTCTTTGGCCGATCATATGCTTTCACTCGGTTGTTTTTTCCTTTCCTGAGGAACCGCAACAATGAGTGGTTTTATTATCCAACCTCTTGACCATTACATGTTTTGAGTTGTTCCACCATTTCCAGAACCAGTTGCTACCATTTATATCACTCGTTCCTCTAGGACGAGTCACCTTTAAGATTTTTTCTAACTCGTAAAATATGAAAATATTGCCGAGTATTTTTTCTCTTTTTGACTCGTTAAAGAGAATAAAAATGGAGGTCTACTTTTAGCTCTTTTTTGACCATTTAAAGATGAAAAGATTGCCGAGTTATTCCTCTTGACTCGTTAAACGTAAATAAGTGGAGGTCGCCTTTAAGATATTTTCTGACCGTGTAGAGATGAAAAGATCATCGGGCCCTTGTTGTTTTAGGATTGTTAACGATTACGAAATGACGTGATTTCAGTCACTTTTTTACTTTTTCAGGTCGAAGTCACTAATCATGAAAAGTACTCCTCGATCGTAATGGTCGGGCGGTTCTTTCGAGTATTATTTTATACTTTTTCGGGCTCGAGAGACACAACTTTATGAAAAAGGACACCCCTGGAGTTTACTTTTCTGCTGTCTTTTCAATCTCTCTAAACATGAAAAGGCACTGAGTTCTCCCTTTGTCAGACTCGTTAAAACTTGATGACATTGGATTCCGTCGAAATGACGTTTTACAAGCATATGCTATCCCCTTCAAGCTTGTTAATAAAAATAATTGGGGTACTCGCCAGAATGGTGGGGAAAATGGAACTAGAATCATTGTCGTGTTGGCAGTATGTCACTCTTGAACATGGCACTTGTCTGCATTCATTTCTGGGTAGGGACATCTCATCTCGTGTTTCACTTGCCTCCGTGGGTTTGGGTGATCCTGTTTGACCTCTTATCTGCTCTTTGCCTTGTCACCATGACCTTTGATTGATTGATGTCAAATACTGCCAAGTCCCCTGTCATGCCACCGATATGTTCAAGAGAAGTTGACCTTTGCAAAATATCAACCTCCCTCTGATAACTCATATAATCCTGATTCACAAAAACATTATCTTCCTTTGTCTCGTGTCGATGATGTGGGAACCGTTCGTGCTACCCCTCTCCCTCATCTTGGAGGACTCATTCCGGGACCTATGAGAAGTGACATGACCTAAAAACACTTGCATTGCATTCCTCTGAACATGAGCTTTGTTTTCCCTGAAGACATCTCTCGTTGAAAAAACCTAAAAACAACTCTTTTTCCAATGGTGCGGTCCCATAGTTCATCCCTCATGCCAAAGGGGCAAATCCTCCAAAGAGGGCGCGCCAGTTGGCGCTCTGTCATAGAGTCGCACCCATGCCAACCATATTCAGATGTGTTTTCTTACAAATAAATGACGGAAGTTTCGTCCTAACAAATTCTTGGACTGCTATCTATCTTGAGTTGGGTGGTTCAACTACAGATTTCCATAGAGATGAAGTGGTTTGCCACCTCTCATGGAAGCTTCCTTGATGATATCTCCAATCCCATGATTATTGGTTATGATACCAACTCCCCTTCATCTATAAGAGCTTGCCCATTTCCTTTGCAAGCTAGTTCCAGAGTTTCAGAATTCCCAAATTCCTAAGAGCTTCATGCTGTAAGAGCCTTCTTGATTCCCTTAAGGCCAAATCCAAGCAAGGAGACTATTGTCCATGATCCAAAGAGAGAGGCTTGTCCTTATTCCCGACAAGCTTTATGAGACATGTGCTGTTGACTACCTGCTAAAGGAGAATCCAGCGTCAGAACATTGGTTGTACTCCCCTTTGATTAATTATTAATGAACGACTATTGGTTATGGTTCCACTCTTGTTATTATTTATGATGATGAGTTATGTCTTTTCTGACTGACATATAGTTGCGTATACTGGATTTTATGCTTGCGTTTGTATTGTTTCTTGTATGTGTAGGTGTCCATTCATGAAGATCGTGAGGATTGTGATCTGCCGGAGCAGAGGAACGAGAGCATCACCTCTCCTACAAACGATAGCGTTGGAATCCAGGTAGGCCTTTATCGCCGGCCTATTTATTTGTAATTAGGAACTTGTGCTATAGCGTTTGATGATTGTTGCTTGACCCGGTCTGGGCTAGTAGGGATCGCCTCTATCTGCAGAGAGGATTTACCTCTTCAACACAGCCCATGCATGCAAGTCAAGTTTTCTCAATCTCGAGTAGAATCAGTTGACTTGAATGCACATGCAATAGCTTGCTTGACTGAGGGATATTTTTTGCATAATTTTTGGGAGGAGGCTGTGCTGGCTTTCCAAAGGGGCTGCACAATTTCTGGGAGGAGCAACTGACTGCTATCCAGAATTATGCAATTTCTGGGTTGAGCTGTCCTATTGGGCTAGATTGTGTAGTTTTCACTGGGAAGGTTGTTTGATAGGATTGTGTAGTTTTTGACCCCAACAAGCTACCAGTCAAATTTGTGTAATTTTTGGAGGGAAGATTGGTTCCCCTTTAGAATTGTGAAATTTCCTGAGGAAGTTGGTTAGCCAGCAACTGGACCAAGTTTGGGGAAGCAACCTATGAGGGGAGTGAATCAAGCTGTCATGCACAGGCTGGCAAGCTACTAGAAAACCAATGAAGCTCATGTACTTGATAGTGAAAGAGATGTTGTTGAGGATGGTTGGTAGGAAGGCTCCAAAATGAAGCTAAGAAAAATTTTTGGAGGGTGCTTGTCGCCACTACAGCAGCATACAAAGATTGAATTTTTAGTGTGTATAGTTATGAAGTAATACATATGGAAATACTTGGACATATTGCATGCTTGTAGGCAGAGAATAGTCTACTATTAGATATGAAATACAATTGTTATTATAATTGAAAGTTTCTAGTGATGGATTTTGTATCTAGTAAAATAGTTTATTGCATGGTTGGAGGTATTGGTGATGTTTCCAGACATCAAGCCATCCATATGAAGACAAGTGTGGATGGTAAAATGTTGAACAAGAGCTTAGTGAAGGGTTTTGATGAGATTCTACAATATACCAATGAATTAGGTAGCAACAATTAAATTGATAACAATCGTGCAAGTATGAATTTGCTTGTTTACGATTTATAAAATATCAAATGAAGTTGAGATAATAGTTTCCTCAGTCAAAATTTAGTATTTGAAGTGATATGCATTATGAGAATGAGATTTTTCTAGACGTTTTTATGGTAGAGAGCCTTAGACATATAAATACTATTTAATGTTTGAATAAAATCATGTGAAATTTAATGGCATGATATGTTATATTGGTTATGATTTCTTAACCAAGGTAGCTAGGGGATATACGCCTATTGTAGAAAATGGATGCCAATAAAGATAGCCATATAGGAGGTCGTGATGTGGTTAGATATGTAAGGGCTATCGATATATGCAAGTTCTTAATGGTCTTCCCATTTATAATGGATGTTTGGATTGCAACCTCTTTGTCAACACTAAAGAGAAAGAAATGATTATATTCTTGTTGTTGTACATGAGTTGAAGAGGAAGGTATCCAAATGATTGAATGAGTACTAGGAATAGGCTAGATGATATATCAAGGAATTGGCTATATCTTCCAATTCTCGTGGTTGAATGCATGATATAAACATATGGTATTTGGGGATCATTGTAAGGATGCATTAAGTGGATGTGGCCTTGGGTATTGACACATTATTTTTTTGGTAGCATAATTGATTTCATTATGGAAAAGCTAGGTGTGTTGATATTGCATAAATAATGAAATATATATTCTTTCTATTTAATGTAGTTAATAGTTAAGTGGTTGAATTATTAACATGTTATAATTCTAAGATCACTTCATGGGATATTGAAATTGTTGCAATAAAATAATGATGTGCATGAAAAGTGACAATTTGTTTATCTATCTGAAAGTTGAAAAGACTATAGGAAGAATATTCTTGGATATGGAAATTATGTAAGCCCATAAGGAAGATCCATAACTACTGTTGCGAGAGCCAAACATTAAGAGGGGTCTCATGTAATGTACCCAACCATCCCTTAGCTAGGTCACACTACTATTAGATAGGCCCTAATAATCTAAATGATGGAATTTCTCATATATTCTGCCACTGTATGTAGCATATACATAACCAATATAATAATCTAAATGAGAGAAACAAATATAAAACATGAGAGCATGTACATATGGAAGAAACATAACATAACATAACATAACATCATGGAATTCAACAAAATTATAGAGAAAAAGTACTCATCTTTTACAATTCCACCCATTGACTATAGACTCAAAACGTTCCTTCTAGCCATAGACTCCACTGCTTTAGTGCTCTCAATAGTGGGTCACCCTTGAGATTGGGCTATGAATCCACATGGGCAAAGGCTTACCTAAATTTGGATATGGTACATAACCAACACAAAACATGGTCAAAGTTAAGTTACCAAACTCCAAAAGTACTCCGACCTACAATTTCTCATCCCCAATCAACCTACACAACCAAAAGTAGTTCACCCCTTTCTCTATAATTACAATACTATACTTTTAGTACATTTGTCTATGCCACTATCCTTTTAAGGCTTCCAACTTAGGTTGACTAGGGAGTCTCAGATCCCTCTAGTTTCTAGGATTTCCAGTTTCCCTTCAAGGACTTCAGGTTCCCTTGAGGCTCGACATTGGTATATATATCCCTACAATTTCCCTTTCACATATTTCCTCTAGGAAATCTAGAGAGAAGTGAACTCATACCTAGAACCACTTAGGATCCTTAGGATACAGTAGCTAGACACATTTCTCTTCTTGGAGAAAACATAACAATCACACTCGAAAAATACCTTCATTTGGATGGTAGATGGGTAGTTATATATATACATGGTTCCCTTTGACACATGACACCCATCTAGGGCCCTATTTTCCATTTTTAAACCTTAGGATAAAAGCATCCTTATAGTTTTACAGAATTATATATAATAACGTGTTTTAACATTAACTCATTTGCCTTTATAGGTTAGGTTAATAATTAATAATAAAATAATAATTTGTTGACCTAACCCACTTGCTAAGTCCCTCTAGCTCCCTCATCTTCCCTTTTGTGGAGTCTTGGCTCTCTATACTCTTTTTGTCCCATAGTTAGTAGTTACATTATTACTTTATCAATATGAGTATGCTTACATATTACATCTGCTAGGCTCAATGGCATATTTGCACATAGGCTCTTCAACCTAAACCACATAGGAACTTTGGACTCAATACATATCTTTGTAAATTGGGCCACAAGCCCAACACACTTATAAATACCAACACTCAGGCCTCAACATAATCTGGCTCGCCGGCCTAAGTATATTTCATACACATACACTTACAATTTGGAGATCAAGCATGGGATATCACATCTCATGCTTGGGAATTTTGGTTTCCTATATGAAACATATTTGGAATTTAATAAGTTAAACTATTGTGATGATATCTCATGATGATTGTATGTGTGTGATATAGGTGAGACAATGGCTATTGAAGTTGGAAAGCTCAGGAAGGACATTTTTATGACATTGGAACCTTATGATTTCCATAAATTATACACTACTAGTGAATTTTTGGTGGTAAGTTGGTGCTCTCTTTGTGCAAAGCCTTGACAAGATGGATGGTCTGAGGGACTGTGTAGTAGTGAAGGGGATGCTTGAGCTTGGAAGGTAAGTATAGCGAGGGAGATTCAACTTAAAAATGCACATGACATGGTGATTAGAATTATGAAGGTGTGTCATAGGTTAAATTCTTGCCCGTGGTAGCTTTATGAACCATATTAATAGCCATACAAATAAGCATTGATTTATGATTACAACTTGATTTTGAACAAGTGTTACATTTCTATTTGATCACTCTTATGGTTAAGATAATTTTTATAATGACTAATAACATGTATATTTTCTTGACGGATGCAATAGGAACAATTAAAGGAATCAAGGCATGAATTTAGCACTTGGAAAAAAGAGCACCAGAAAGAAACATAATTCAAGGATAAATACTTGGAATAAGTAATGTCTAGTGGACTTGTTACAACTTAGAAGAAAACAAAATGGGATCTAGAAGATGCAATACAAAAGGAACGCCCACAATTATTTTGAAAATTTGGAGATTTTGTTATTGCAATAGGAATTCCTAGGGCCGCATATCTAAGATTTCCTTCCCAAACTATCATGGAGTCTAGAAGGGGAGGGGTCAACTTGAGGGACTATGGTGTAGAGAAGGGGGAACACTTCCTTTGGATGTGCAAGTTGAGGGGAATTACAGATTGTTGATTGGAGTTGTTGTAGGTGTCGATAAACTTTGAAATTGTTGGAACTAGAGTTCTTGGAGCTACAATTTTGAGACATATTAGCCTAGTTATGTCAGAACCCTAGAGGGGATGAAGATTTTTTGAGGGATTTCAATGTAGAGAAACAATCTCATTCGTTTGGTTGTGTAGACTAAGGGGAATAGGATATTGTTGGTTGGAACTCCTATAGGATTCAACAAATTCTAAAAGTACAATAGTTGGAGTTCATGAAGCTATAATTATAAGAATTCCTAGTCGGTTTGTGTTGGAGCCCTATGAAGGAAGTGGTACAACCTAAGAGACTACAAAATAGAGTGGGGGGAACACTTCCCTAGGTTGTACAAACTAAGGGAAAAGAGATATTGTTGGTTGGAATTGTTGCAAGAGATAATTAAATTGTGAAATCATTATTTGTGTTTTGGATTGGAGATCCTATATAGATTAAGGGCTAGAGAGACTAGCATTGTATTATGTATGCACACCTATATAATATTGTGCACTACGGATAGTGCAAAAATAAAGGTGAGAGGATTGTAACATTGCTAGTTTTAATCCTCATAAATTATGATGTAATTGTGCTAATATGATTTAGGTTGGTGAGACAATATCTTGTAGGACAAAGCCTGTATTGATTGATATCACCAATGGATGAGCTATGTAAATGTTTTACATTTAAATTACAAATGAAATAAATAATAGGCAATGATACGGGAGGGATGGTAATTTGGGGACCCTATGATTCCACTAGAGCGTGGGCTAAAGGGGGTCTAAGAGGTTCCACATGCATTTTTTTTTTTGTAAGCTGGGTGGTGCCAAATTCTATTAACAAAACAGAAACATTACATAGTTAGGGGTCTCAACCCGCCCCGAAGGGAAACCGACTATATTGACCACCGGTAGTTTTTCAGAGCTGCCCAAAAATAAAATACTTTAAACTTGTCTTTCCATGCCTTATACACTGTATCTATACTCCTATTACTACCTACAGACATCTGCATATATATATATATATATATATAAACATAAAGGCCAAACATGGCTAAAAACATAGACAAAAATGACAGTTCCTTCATTCATCATGGACATGCCTGAAATTATTGGTTCTCTGGATTCCCTTTCTGCTGTTTCTCCTTCTTGACCAGCACCCCGCTTGCCTCCAGTTGCTGCTGCAGGTCTTCCAGGCTTTTATCTTGCATCAACATAGTGATTATTATGTTCTTCAATTCTTTCTTTAAATTCGGGATGCCCTGAGACAGTTCAGCCATCTCCACTGCTACCTGTTCCATGGCTTTTGCCATGAGCCTTTTCATAACCCAATACAGATGAAGGGACTGCTTATAGAGCGTCATTCTTCCTATGGTGTGCCTAGGGTGGTTCCACATGCATATTAATCTAAGTTATTGTATTATTAATGTTTACCTCCTTTGAATTATCTACGTGAGCATTAAATGCATGTAACAGTGGATGGTGGGAAAAGCCACCTTACTGATTTGTAAAAGCATGGGTTGAGTACAACCACCTCTTTTGGGAAGTGTGAAAGTCAAATTTACATGAAATAAAAGCAAATTTGAATATAAATTTTAGGGAGTTTTGAAAATATATTTTTAGATAATAGAAGGAAAGTTGGGTGTTGGAAAATAAAACCGAACATGTGTGGAAAAAACTGTATGGGGGATGATTTTATGCTAAGAATTAGGCTATTTTCTTGTGATAAATATCCTGTGTCCCAGTAAGTGTTAAGTTGTGTACTTGTAAGTATTTCCTATTGAGGAAATGGCCCAGGATCCTTGAGAAGGCTATTGTGAACACTCCGAGAATATATGAGAATTACTAGAGTCCCTAGCTAAGTGATTTCCTAGGTGATTGTGCATTGGATCCCCTGAAATAAGTGGGATAGTTTGAGGGACTGCATGGTAGAGAAGCGGATATTATTCTTGGGTCGTGCAAGTTGATGGGAAAGAGAAATTATGGATTAGAATTGTCATTGGACTGACAATATGAGGTTTGGGCTACTGTTTGTGGACAATGACAACCAAGAGAGCTAGACCTTGTTGTTGAGTCATAGGCCAAACACGAGGGTGGCATGTAGTTCAGAGAAATAGAACAACAAGCCTATGGTTAGGATGAACATCCCTTGTCTGTAACCAATTGGTTCTTCCATTGTAACATAAGTTTTTTGTTATATTTTATTATGTTAATTTTGTTGTATAAATGTCTAGATGAATACTGTTGTGTTGCTTGAAAAAGATGCATTCATAAATTTTAAAATTTTCATTTGATGCATGAGCATGTCTGGGAATATTTCTTGCATAAATTTTGTTTACATTAAATCATTTTATTTGGTTTTTAGTAGGTGGGTACTCTACATATTTGGGGAAAAAGTTTACCTATTTTATTGCTGAAAATAAAATTTAGAGGAATATATTGAAGTGAAAAAGAATGATTATTATCGGGGCCCTTAGAGAATTTAATAACCCAAACAAAGTTAAAAATTTTAATTCTTTCCTTTAACATTTGGGAGTGGGGGATCCTTAAAAAATCACCCTAAACCATCTAGTAAACTTTCACAAGCCATATATTTTGTTAATCCAAGAAAGTATGATTAATGGGGAGAATTCAAAGCACATTTTTTCTTCCATACTAATTTTTTTTTCCTTTCTTGCATTTCATGTGGTAAATAAATGTGGGGGCTTAGTAACATGTCACAATTGGGCTTTCACTTTAGAAAATTCAAGATGAAATTTTGATAGATATATTTTCTCAGAAGATGGGAATGCCTTTTTCACTCAGTATTGTTTATGGCCCTTCTCTTGAAAGACAACCATTTTAGGAGGCTTTATTTGAGTTTCAAGTTCTAGATAAAACAATATGTAATATTTGGAGGTGACTCCAATTTTCTAATGCCCCATTTAAATCTTATCCTACAAATTTTGTTAATGTTTACATTATCTAAAAATATTGAGAAATATAGGTCTAATATAAAATTCATGATTTCCATTATTTAAATTCTCCACTTACCTTCTCAAATTGAATATTGGGTAGAATTTGGTCTCCTTCCATTATTTCAAAATGTATGTATTCATTTCACATTACCCAATGTACCCTCACATTTATTAAGGAGAAGACATGGTCCTCTCCATGTAATTACATTTCACATTCCCTAATGTACCCTCACATTTACTTGGGAGAAGACATAGTCCTCTCCAACTCATTATCAATATATATATATTCATTTCACATTACCCAATGTACCCTCACATTTATTAAGGAGAAGACATGGTCCTCTCCATGTAATTACAT
>APFE030882443.1:3999-77565 GCA_000404065.3 Pinus taeda
GTCCAAGACTTTTTGGAGATCTGGAGAAATAGATGATTTCGATGTGGGAACCTCTAGTGAACATAATTGTGCAATTATACCTCGTTGTTCTTTCTTTAGAAGCTTTCTCATTCTATTAGAGCTTATTATCCTTCCTGGTTTCCATGTGATACCCATTAATTCAACTTCCTTTCCTTCTGAAGAAAATTTCTTGAAAAGTTCTTGAAAATTAAATGCTATTGTACCCAAGGGTTGTAGCCATTGTACTCCTAGTACAACTTCAGCACCACCCATTGGAATGGAAAGCATTAGGCTATTCAATAAATATTCTCCCATGGATAACTTGATATTATGTCATTTTCCTGAGAAAGTTATGGTTCCTCCACTTGTAACCATCACTTGACACTCTAGTGCTGGATATTCCCTGGCTATCTTACAATGAATAAAATTATGGGTACTGCCCGAATCAATCAACGCTATTACCTTTTTCTTCTTGATATGCCCTTCTATCTTGATAGTTTGAGGAGTGGTAATTTTAGCCAATGTATTACAAGATATGGTTCGGATTCATTTCTCTTCCTTCCTCTAAGGGTGTGGGTTCTGGTGTAATATTCCTCTTCTTTTGACGTTTCTTGTTTCCTTTTCTTCCCCCTCTTCACAATCTCTGTAATAATTTCTTCTCACACACTTATGACCTTTCAGTGTATTGCTATCACAACTATCAAAAAATCCCTTTGCTTTTTTTCTTCCAATTGGTGTGGTGTCCAAAAACCTTGTAGGTTGTGGATGGCTTAGGGGCAACAAATACTTCCAATTTATGATTGGTGGATTGTAGGACTCCTTGTTGCATAATTTTGCGTTCCCATTTTTCTTGCCAACGAACGCCTTCTCCAATGATCAAGGTTCCAAAGGCGGACCTCATATGGATGTTATCCTTAAAGTCCCTATGAACACATCAATCCTATGCTCCTCTGGATATATTTTACCCTAATATTCATTTTTGGAAGTCCTCAATGTGATCCATCATTGAACCCTTTTGTTTGAAGATTTATCAATTGGCTAAAAAAAGTGTTGCTTTTTGTATCCTCATAATGTGCTATCATTTCATCCGTAAAAATAGCCCAAGTGACAATTTGTTTATGAGAGAGCAAAGCCATTGATACCATACAAACTGATTTGGTTCCAAATATAAAGTTGCAATGCGTACCTTTTGTGTGTTTTGGACATTATGGAAATCGAAAAACTGCTCCATCGGTAGTATCCATGTTGCGGGATCCTTGCCATCAAACTTCCTCATATCGATCTTTGGAACATGGTGCTTCTTCGATCCAATGTTAGAGTCTATGAAATCATGATTAACATTTATTTTGTTCTCATCATGAGTTTCCTTTACTACTCTTTTGCCATTAGTACGCATTTCTTGTAGAATTTTTGTCAAATCTTCCATCTTAGCTTCCATGCCTTTCTTTAAATCATCCATTTTAGCTTCAACGCCATCCATCTTAGCTTCCACGCCATCTATCTTAGCTTCCACGGTATCCATTTTAGCTTCCATTCCATCTATCTTAGCTTCCATGCCATCCATCTTAGCTTCCACGTCATTCATCTTAGCTTCTACGCCTTTCTTTAAACCATCCATCTTAGCTTCCACACCACACATCTAAGCTTCTACGTATTTCTTTAAACCATCCATCTAAGCTTCTGTCACTTTTTGTGTGAGTGAAATTTGTTGCACTTGTTCTCGTAATTTTAATATATCATCTTGCATTTCTTCCTCTTCTTCATGAGTCATGCTAGAGCTTTCAAGTTGCTTACTAGGAGTTTCCATTTACTTTCTTCAAGGCATCAATTACTGATAATAATGCTTCACTATGCCCTTTGAATTCCTTCAAACTTAGTTTTCAAACAAAACTTATGCAAAAAAATTTAAAAAACTACACACATTTTTTCGCTTTGTAGGAGCTCGATATTGAACGATTGTAACTCTGTAATTTCGGATCCCCAAGTTCTAAAATTTCGACCTGCAGCATCCCTTTGTGCCCTGTTTCTAATGCCACAAGTCTTATTGAAATTGGATTCTCCAAGAAAGAGTTATGCCCCACCTCCCAAGATGACCTACTTATATACTTGCTCAGTAGACTAAACTTGTACGAAGTTTCACATGTAACTGTTTCACCCTTTGGACATAAATAAAGTACACATAATAGTACAATTTGTCCTCTTTTTGTAGCTTCTTACGAAATTTCAATTTGATGCTTAGAGAGAAAGTTATGACGATTTTCCCAAGGTCACCTGTTTAGAATGTAATTCAGGAGTCTGCAAAAACCTTAACTTCCTCATATTATATCTCCGACAATATAGAGATACAAGATCTGAAATTTGGACCCGAGCTTCACCCAAATTTCGGCTCAAATGGGTTTTAATTTCAGAGTCTGCAACTTCGTAGAAAAACATTTATAGAGAAACTTCCACGATGACCTGTTTGAGATGAAATTATGGAGCTTGCAAAAACCCTAACTTCCTCAGATCATATCTCCAAAAATATAGAAAGAAAAGATCTCAAATTCAGATTCAAGGTTCAGAATGATTTCTTCTCAAATGGTTTTTTTTAGCTTCTGAAACTTCGTAGCGAAAAAGTTATAGCGAAAATGCCATGATGACGTGTTTGGAGCAGTGAAACCCTAAAATCTAAAGCTCTAACACCAAATGTTATGAAACCAACTCAGAAAAAGATAGAAAAGAGAGATAAATGCCTTAGAATCCATCCTCTTCGAGGGGGCAACCTCTTTTACATTACACAAATGAACAATTCTTGGATGATATAAATGAAAAAACCTCCTTTCTATATATAGGAGTCTAAGGAGTCACAATATAACCAAAGCCAACCTAACAATAATAATATAAGGGCACAAAAATAACAATAGTGGGCTTCTATGGGGCACAATAATAATAATATGGGGACAATAGGGGCAAAAAAATAACAATAAGGGATACAATGACAATATCAATGGGGGAATCACTAGTATTATAGCGACCTAACAAATATTGGGTGAATCTAATTTTATGACTAAATTCCTTTAAAAAAAATATGTAATTTTAGAAAGAAGAAAAATTCCAAAAGGGAGTCTAGGAAGTAAAAGTTAATGGCAATTTGAAACTAGAAACTTTTTAGGGTTCCTTTTGGTGATGACCATTAATTATGTAGATTATATATCTTTTGGTAGAGGGCATAGAGTTTAGTCAAACCAATGTGAAGTGATTTAGAAAATTTGTGACATTTCATAATTGGGGTGATAATACCAAATATGACAAGCAAAACACAAGTTATGATCATTTTATATAAGAGAGTTCCATTGAAAATTAAGTTTTTCAATGTCTTATTTCTTCTTTTTCAAAAATGATGCATTTTACAAGAAAGTTTGATGGTTCTAGTATTGAAAATTTTATCAATTGGATAAATTTAGAATTTCCCATAGATTGAAGATCCAAATTGGGTTATTATCTAGAGGATGATGTTGCAACATTAGAGAACTTACTTCACAATGATAAAATGGGGGAACTTACCAATGCAACATATGAACATGTATTTTTAACTAAGAGGTTTCATATTGAGAGGAAAGAAAAGAAGAGCACTAGGAATATATTTTCATGTGGCAACTTCATATTGTAGGCTCATAGATGTAATCAACAAGATAATGTTACTATTTCTATAAACCCTAGTAGCAAGCATAACTTCATTAATGTTAATTTGGCTAAATCATTGCAATTTACTACAAAAAAAATTCAAAGAACATAGGTGGAGGGTGAAAATGTTCAAATTTTTAAAAATATGAAAATTACTATGGATAAATATGTGTTGCACTCATGTTTTCATGCCATAGATATGGATGATGTGGATATTGTTTTGAGATATCCTTGGATGGACTCACTCAGTATAATTAGTATTAATGTACAGAAGAATTTTTTAAAGCTATGGTACAAAAGAAAGAAAATTATGTTGCAAGATATTAGTCAAACTAGAAAGGCCTAGGGATGCAATGAAGAAATTCTTGCAGAGATGCAAATTGAAATACTTAATGACTTATCAAATAAAGAATTCGAAGAAAAATTTGAAGAAAAGTACTATGAAGGGCATAAAAAGGAAGATGAAGCTAAGGAACCACATGTTGAAGAGTCAAAGAAAGAATAATCAATTGTTATGGTTGTTGTATATTGCCACCCACACCACATAGAGAAATAATAGTCAGCAAGGTAAGGGCATCAATGTCAATGAACTTACTTTGGATCAAAATGGAACCAAAGAGGGAACCAACATGGAGAAATATAGAGAACTAGAAGTAATGCTTCAAGATATCAATATAGTGCAATGACGACATGGATCTTATGAAGAAACCAAAATCAAGATTGAAAATATTCCATAAGTAGACCCCATGTCCACATCTCACTAAGAGGGATGGATGGTTGTACATGGTATTAGTTGACTACAATACTTAGTGGGTCAATATTATATAACTCCTTCACTTGTTTCAAGGAAAAAACCTGTCAATGGGAATAGAAAGTAATGTACCTAGAGAGGATAATATGGTGTACCTAGAGAGGTATCCAAGGGGATAATGGATGTAATGTGGTCATAATAATGGAATAGGCCCACTATGTAATTAAAAAAATAATAAGGGGTAATTTTCATAAGGAACCTAATAGCTCTCATGAGAAAGTATAAATACACATGAGTATGATTGTATTGGATGTGCATTGAATTGTATTGCCTTGTATCAAGCATGGTTTGTGAAACAATTCCTTCTATAAGGAATATTTTATTATGTTACCCGACCTTAAGGGTTCTTTTCTCTATATAATTAGTATTTTTCATGGTGAATGTCTTGGTAACTTTGGTGTTTATAGTTTATCTTATAAGTTTTGATGATGAATTATCTCTTATATCTTGCTTTTACTACAAAATATATGTCTTCAAGACTGTTACACTGAAATTTGTCACCATGACTATCTACAGTTAATATGGGTCCATCAATAGTCATATTATCCTCCTTGTCAAGCCTCCTACCTCTGCTCTTCATGTCAAAGTTCAAAAAAGAGAGAAAAGTCACTTAAAAACATGTTTATCTCTGGGTACGCAGGTTCTCTCTACCTTGCCTGCGTGTACGCATCCCAAACACACTGTACCTGTGTACTTGTACGCTCTGTAAGCCAAAGGATTGGGTGCGTACCCCTGTAAAGGTCAAAAGGCGCAAGTTTCATCTTTAAAAAGTTACTTGTGGTCACTTCTAGAGCCCTCTAGAAGAGTGTTTGACGTGTATTGAGCGCCTCCAGATGGTTCATGCATCCCTATGATAGAGGAACTTATCCCATCAAGAGAGGAGCTACCCCATCCAAAAGAGGGAGTATCCCATTGATGTTGGAACTGAATAACCTCCTCTAGAATACTATAAATACAGGCATTGGGCCAAAGGAGGGGAGGTTGAAAGCTGAACATTCTAAAGGGTAAATGCTGCTGGAATTAGGACTTCCATTGTTGACTTGTGAGGAGAGATCACTATCCTTCCTTGTTGCCATATTGGGAGTGGGTGAGCTTGTCAAAGTAGAGGAAATCTCTTGTTGGACCCTGGGAGGAGCTTGCACAACACCAAGGCTCAGGTTGTAATGGTTCCTTTTTTGTTTCCTTAATACAAATAAGTCCATTCTTCTCAATGATTTGTTGTTAATGAATTATTTCATGTACTCCTTGGTCTATGTGATGAATATGCTTTGTTTTATGATGAATATTCAGGTGTTATGTAATCGTTTGCTTTGTTAGTGTATGCAGGTCTTAAAGTGAAGGAGGAGCTCATCTGGATCAGCAAGGCTGGACTGCTACAACAAGCGTTGGACCTAAGGTAAGATCGGAAAACACTTGATCTCTCATAGAATAATGTGTGTTTAGAGAAGGATTGCTCTTGTTTGGTTTGTTTGTCACTAGAGAGTCTTAGACTCCTAGGGAGGTTAGGTTTGTCTGCAAAAATAACTCTTTCCGCATGACATAAATTATTATTATCGTTGTTATTATTATTATTACTGTTATTATTATGACTTATTAAAGCATGGGTTTCATTCTTGGATCATCATGTTTTAGGTAAAAGTTTCCATTTAGGACTTCTTCCATTTATTCTGAGTCAATAGAGTCATTATACATTTAAAGATACCTTTCTTGGGCATTTGAATCATGTAAGAAGGTTAGGTATTGATTCAAATATGAATTATGTTGTCTCCACACCAAGACGGCCTTCAGATGATCAATTTGACCTCAAGGAGGGCTACTTGGCCTCACCAAATGACTATAAATAGAGCAGTACGAATTCCATTTGAAGCATATTCTCTCACAAGCAAGTTCGATCTCTCATGGAGCCTGGAGAAGTGTGAAATAGAAGAAGGATGAGAAGGAAGTGTGAGATTGGTCTTGAAGAAGGAGAAAGGTAAAATCAAACCTTTGTTGCAACTGTCTCTCTCTCTCTCGTGCCCTAGTTTGGAAGATCAAATATCTCTTATTAATGTCGTAGCTAGTGGTCGTATGATGCCATAACCAGTTTCCGTGTTGATGTTGTGGCCAGTTGTTGTGTGATTTTGTCACCTCAAGAAGTTGTATTGGGCCAAGATTAAAGGTTCTAACTGAAGATCGAAGTCCCTAAGGAAAATTCGTAGTTGTTTGGTTGAAGAAAGTGTGACCACTATTGCTGCTACTACTAGGTCAAGAAGGATCATCTGCAAGTAAGGAAGGAGGCTGACTTCATGTGGAGAAAAGCCAGTGTCAACATTAAGGGTCTTGTAATATCTATGGAAAGCTATCGAAGCAAGAATTAATGAGTGGTTTTTCCCTGATTGTGAGCCTATATCTAGTGTCCATTGTTTATTTGCTATTTCTTTGGTAATTGCTTGATGAAATAAAATAAATAAGATATAGGAGAAACCTAATAAGAAGTCAAGAACATCACAAGTAATTATCAAGTATAAATAACATCTTTCTTCCTTTTTGATTTTCTAACAGATGTAACACCCCCCAAGCTAACCTATCCACTGGGGTAAACATGTGATGAAGAGTTACCATGTTATGATTAAAATCCCTAGGTACAGTTAAGGAAGTGGAACCAACATGACAATACCGAACTGAACTTCCTCATAACCTACAGAACCTTCAAGATCCAACTAACCCCTTTAGGTGTAGAACCCCTGAAAGAACTTGCTTTTATATTATCTTAGAGCCTCAGTTGCTCCCATGACAAGGAATGAATGTGAAGGGAACCATCTAATCTCTACCAAAAGAAGGCATCCTGTGACTATGGCCTTTTTCAGACAATTTTGTGCCAACAACCCGAGATTCTGTGCCACATTTTCAGAGCTAGGACTTAGCCACTACCCAGAACTTCATGAAACTTCCAGCAATGTCAAATAACATTGAAACAAGGTTACTAATACAAACATTTGAACAAGGATTTGATTTTATCCCTATTAGCCATGAAAGATATTTTGTCAAACATATCATAAACATGAAATCTACAAGTCATAGGAAAAAAATATAAACATATAAATCTCATACTTATTTGAGAATCGTCAAAGGCGACTGACATCGCCTCACAATATCTGAATTCTTATTTATTAGGTCATTCATTAGTTACATTTCATATACTAACCAAAACATTATGATACCCATACATCATAATTTTCATAAAACATACTTATAACCAACAAATAACTAGAGATATATCAATGAGGAAAAAACCATTAAATCCACATAATATAAAGCACATTTACTCATGAAAATATGAAGGAAAATGTGATATTATTAAAATATTCAAATCTAACCAAGTTAGGGACTTCAACGTACCACTCGACCATAGATTGGGATGAACCAATTCTCTCCTTCAACCAATCACCCACGTGCCATTTCCAAGCATGAATGTGGGATTTCATGAAAAAAATCAAAGAAGACCAAAACAGGGCTTCTAGATGAAAAACAACCTCAACCCTCAACCAATAATTCTACCTCACAATTTGAACATCACTAACCATCACCAGATCACTCTCTACCCAAGTTGTTTAGCACTCTAGAGCATTTGTTCAAACCAAGGCATACATGACTAGTAACTCAACCCATAGTTGTTTTCAGGCTCCAGAGCATTTGTCCAAACATGGCTTCCATGATTAGTAATTCAACCCACCAAGGGCTCCAAAGCCGTTTTCCCACCAAGGCTTCGAGGACTAGTTACTCAATGTAAGTTATTATAGGGCTTCTAGGGAATTTGTCCAACTAAGGCTCTAGGAACTAATAACTCAACCCACATCCATAAGGAGCATGTGCACCAACCAGAAAACAAAAGGGAAAACCCACAACATCATGGTTATCCAAGAAATGACAAGGCTATGAAAAACCACTATCAATCAAGGAAATATTCCATGCCAATGACAGATCATAACCAAGAAAACACAAGAATGTGAAATGCATGCCAAAACTATAAAGGAAATGATACACGCAATCTGATACCTTTAGAGATATCCAGTAGTAACTACTAATCCCAATGTCCCCTCAATGCTTTCTTGCTTTTCCTTTTCCTTCTTGATCCAAATCTAGAGTATGCAATACTCCTCCAAGAGTTCTCGAGCAAAAACCTATGTGTCCAAGAGTGTGAGAGAGTGAGAATAAAAGAGAGAGTTCCATGCTAAAATTGAAAAATATAACACTAACAAAAAGCCATGAACTAATCCTCAGAAGCCCTTTTATCGTTGAGGCATCTATTTTCCTCAATTTCCATTATTTTTCCTTCATTTTACTCCTCACATGCAACGTGTGACTTTTCACCTTGCCTTTCTCCTATTTTCGATTATTTTCATAGATAAAATGTCAATCAATGCCTCTTGCCTTTGCCAATTTCCCTAGACATAATAAACTAAAAGTGACAAACAATAAGATGTTTTTCCCACCATCAGCTTAGAATACGTGTGCCATGACCTTACAGAATGAGGTCATATATTTTTCTTACATTGAAATTCAACAAGGTTTGTTACAGAACCCTCCCTCTTCGCGGAACACCTTCCTTGGTGTTCTATGAAACCTACAACCAGCAACATTGTTAAAAACAAAACATATTGCCCAAGGAGATTTATAACAGAACTCAATACAATAGTTACAATGACCACTGCTGAAAACATGAAAAGCATACCATGTACTAGAGATTTATAAAAAAACTCTTTATGATATTTACAATAACAATCACATATACTCATACAATTTGCTTCAAGAAAAAAATAACCATATTGTTTGTGGAGCTTTATAAATACAACTTGATACAATATTTACAATAATATACACATATACACAAATTCACGTTTTCTCAAACAATAAATAAAATGATATGATACATGCATCAACAACAAGGGAATCTAAAGTCTCACACCTCCGCCCTCAAAACTAGTACCAAGATTCACGTCTTTCTTGGGAAGTCTAGAATCCACTGTCAAAGTCAAATTTGCATCTAATGTCCAGTGTTACAATCATGTGCCACTTTTCCTCTCAATGAGTAGTTACCGGATTATTGTTCCAAGGTGCACTCCTAATGTGCATCTGATTTCATTTGGAAATGATAATGACAAAAAAAAATCCACCCTGACCTTCCACTCTATTCTACATAGTCCCTCATTAAATCCGGTCACCCCCTTCCATGTAGTCAATCACCTTCCAAGTTTCATGATGATCCCCTTCTCTGCTACATAGTCCCTCGGGTGACCCCATCCTTCGCAAGGTTTCCTCGTATCAGAAGGTCTAAACACCAAGGCATATCCCTACCTCAAAACCATCATACCGGTCATAGCATGTTCATGGAAATCAATGAACACTATTGGGTACCAGTGTCCCAAAATGGCTCTGATCCTGAAGTGCTTTGTCAACATACTATTGCACATTCTAATTCCTTTTACTTATGTTGCTAATTCCTTCAGTCCATTTCAACCACCCAACCCAAGAATTTTCTGACACGATTTCCTGTACCAAGAACATAATTTCCATTAGATTAAAAAAAAATTGAAATCACCATACCTCATCCGTGGTGTGTCAATAAGGTACACCTGCAATTTTCTCATCTTACTATCACAACAAGTGAAACTAGCTATTTGATCAAATCATCATTTATAAACATATCACATCTAGTTAGCTCAAAGTTCCACGATCATAAATGAAAATCAAGAATCTCATGAAATGATCATAAACCAGAATCATAGATCACATGTAACAATAATAAATCAGAGTAATAGATCACATGCATAATAAAATTTAAATAAAATATGTATACTTATCACTCAATCAATCCTTTGCTTCTATATTTTTCCTTGTCCTTTATGTACACACACTTGATTGGTTACCATAATTAGAAAGCACCCAGTTCCCTCTCTCCTATTCAATCACGTACACATACACATAGTATACATCACACCACATATACCTACACCCGATGCACAATGCAACATAATACATATATGTATACATACTACAACACAACAAATAGACATGTCACGATACACAATTCTCACAACACAATATGTACAACATGTACACAATACCACATGTACATAGTGCCACCTACAAAATGTGTACACAACACTCGCACCACCACCTGAACAATGTGTACACTGTTAATGCTCCTTACTTTCATAAGGCTGAGAAAGGAAGCCAAGGAGGTAACCTCATACAAACTTTGGACTTGGCAGCTAGCCCTACCAAATCATAGATGGATTTCTCTAAATCAACCTCATAATGAATGGAAGTGACTCCAGAATATGAGGATTTTATGCTAGGTATCATCTCAGTAGGGTTTAATTAGGGTTTGCTGGATAAAGAGCACTAGGTCTCATAACTAGGTCAAGTAATCCTAAAGGTCATTTGCAGACATAATATGGGGCAAGGTAGGTGCAATCAGTGACTAAAACTGATTTTTCATTGTAGTGTGGTGAGGAATATATATTAGGAATTAAGTGAGCAAAGACATGAATTCACTTATCTAGAAGAAAAACACTTAAATTCGTATCTTAAACAAAAACAGAACATTAAACAATGATTTATGTTTCAACTCTTAAAAGATAGATAATAAGGGGAACATACATGGTTTCTATAAAGATATAATCATCAAATACATAAGAAAATATAGGAAAAAGGGAGCCACTAACAACAACACAAAAATCCCATAAAAATAGTTGCAATTGTCTGTTATATTTCTACAATAGTTAAGTACACTAGTTCGAAGTCTGGTCTACAAGTATCCAACCATTTTTATGAGTTCAATATCACTAAATATAGATGAAACAAAACAATTCCCCTCTTTGGGGTCGAATCCTTCATCATAGGAAGTAATTACATCATTTTCTCTAACCATTGGCAAAAACTAGGGGGGTTAGAAACCAATTCCCTTTTTACATTAACTGATTTGACTTGACTTTGAAAGCTTTAATTACAAGGAAATAAATTCTAACCATAACTAGAATGCTTAATTACATAATATAAGATAAATTATAGACAAATTACATCTACCAATGTTAACTCTTGACCATCAAAACACATAAACAAACCTCCTCCACTGAAGCGTAGAAAACAATAGGGCTGAAAGATGAACTAATACCTATTTAACCATAACACCGGTTAAAAAAATGGAAGAAGTTTTTGTAGATAAGGTTGGTTTTGAGAAACAAATCTATCATTGTTTGGAAATTCATCTTCATTTTCTCGTAATATGTGCCACAAAATCATGGCTAAATTATGAAAAAGAGCGTTTTATTTTATGAAAAATAGGCCTCTAAGATGATTGAATATATCCCAAACCATAAAGTATATTCAAAAAATGAGAGATTTTTTGTTTTTAGGTATGTTATGAACAAAAACCTCCTCAAGGTTTTAGAAATACTTTCCCATTTTTTCATAATCTAGTTTTGAAGTGGGTCACTAAAAATGAAGTAAATCTTGAAGAACACAACAAAAACACAACAGAATATTGGAGGGTGATTTGGAGACCTTACTAGATGCATTAGCTGCCAAAAAATGTATGGATAGAAATATTAATATTTATACTACACAATGGAGTCACCAGGAACTACAAACCCCTGAAAAATCGATTTGAAGTCAAACTATCCAACAACCGAAGTGCATTGAACTTTGGTGAAATGTTTTGATGACATTGAAGGATCTTTAAACTTTGACGAAGGATGGTACATGTAGCTTAGCATGTGTACTACACCTCTGAAGTTTCAAGTCACCAAAAATTCATCTCTAAGACACCTCAAAACTGATTAGAATACAACCACTCCAGAAGCGCACAGAGTAACCCAAAACAATGGCAGAAGGGTGAAAAATAGGTGGTTTTTGCCCTTTTTCCGAAAATACATGAGCTGAAAATAACCCAAGTATATTTATGGAATGTACTAATAAAAATAAACCACCACATTCTTTCCAATATTCATTTGGAACCTCTAGGAAAGAGTGTAGTGAGCACACGTTGCGTTTCTGTAGAGTACACTTTGAATGTGTACAAAGTTTCTTCAAAATTTCAAAAAATGTTGCTTTTTCTTGTTTTTTGAGTTGAATTTAGGCCACTAAGAATTCAACAGCTAGATTTGCAAGGTTTTCCCTCTTCTTGATCTTATTAATGGCTTTCTTGAGTGTTCCCTTCATGTTCTTGAGTTTAACCCTAGAAACCATGTTCCTTGCATAATAATATCTATCCATATTCCTCTGCATGGTGACATCTTGGTTTTCTTTATTCAAAAGCTTATCTAAATTCTCATTCACATGTTCAAGCCAATACTCCATGTTCTCTTCAAAACCAACAACTATGGGGTCATTAGGGTCTTTGTGTTCTTGAGGAGGATATGGCTCCTTGTCATGTTATTGTTTCCTTTCCATTTCTATTATTGTAGGTCTCCATGGTTGTCTCTGAAGGTTTGTGTCTTCCATTTTCTCTACATCGATGACTTTCTTAACTTTTTCATTAGCTTCCTTGTTGGATGATGGAAGCTCTTCATGTTTTGTACCTTGCTACATTAAATTGAACTGCCTATTTTGTTGTTTTAAGAAATCCACCATAAAGTTTGCCTTAGAGAGGTCATTTTGTAGTTTGTTGATTTGTGCTTGCTACTCTTTGATGATGTCTACTATTGTCCTATCTCCATGATCAACCTTATGATTCCTTGACTGTTCCTTTTCAGTTTCTTTAATGATGACCCTCTAATAAAGGAAAAAGTGTCTTTGGTGACTCAAAAAATCAAGAATCTATTTTATTGACCTTGATGGCCATGGGATGATAGTAGCACTACACCTAGACAATGACTTAGGACCTTTTTCACAACTAAAAGATGTCAAATTTTATTTGAAAATATAACAATTTGACATAATGACCCTATCAATCATATGGAAAGAGTACATTTGATCACTAGGACTAAAGGACACTAACATTAACTCCAATGGGGATGAAATCTCCTTTAGGATGTGTTGATGAAACCGTAGACTAGGTAGCCTTATCCATTGGGAAATGGAGTTATATACAAAATGTTTGACACTCAAATGACTAACTATCTAAAGTGGGAAAAACAAAAATTCACTTGACTTTACTCAAAAACTTGACCACTGACTGAACTTACTTATGGTAGTAGATAATCACAATCTTAGGGCCTTCATTTCGGGCTTCAAATCCCGATGATAACCGCCCACCTAATAAGGATATATATACAATCATGTGAAATGATCCCTCCAGTCTAGCGCATCCAGCAAATGGCTACTTACTTGAATCCTGCTCACACTTTCCTTGAGCAGGAAGAACAAACAAAAGATAGGAAACTACATGTGTCCATTGAACATGTGCACATGATCCATAAATACAATAAAATATGTCTTCCCATATGGCTGCAAAAAATCAGTAAAAGGATCCTCAAACAAATGTGCACTGAGTTTTAGCTCATCCAATAGATTGCAATTCTTCCCTAGGTGGTCTTTATATAATGAATATAAAATTTCATTTTCATCCTTACTCTCATACAATTCTAACTTGTAGTTGTCTTGATATTATTCCAAATTTTTGGATGAGATTTGTAATGAGACTCCTGCGAAACAAGAAAATGAAGCTTAATGCCAAACTAAATCCTTAACAACTCTATATTCAAACTCATAGCTGGTTAAAGGATAAGAATTTTGAATAGAAAGATTGTTCATATAATTTCCTACTTGATCATTGCAAATATGATAAATTTGTTGTAACCTGTTGTGGATTGGTTCTAATGAAACTACATGATCTTGTATAAACTCTTCATGTTCCACACTTTCGGCTGAATTTTCAAACTAAATGTTGCTTGGTAACTGTGATTATGGACTGAAAAAGGCTCTATATTACAAACAACATTCTCAACAACTTCATGAGAAGGTTGCCATCTCCTTTCAATTTGCTTATTTTCTTCCTTGGCAACCTTACAATTTTCTCTTAATTTTTTGAATGATGACAAACACAAAGGTAATGAGCCCCATTCAAGAACTTCGTTGTATTTTTTGTGCTAAATATCAAAATTGAAAGACTATTGATTTCTAATCTTAGGAAATTTTTCTCTCAGTAATTGAAATGAATTAAAACATAAAGGAAAATACCTTTCACTTCATTTAAAATTTTCTGCATTTTCTTCATTTCTTTCATCACTAATATGCATAGGCTGAGTGCTATATGTGAGCTGCTATAACTAGACTTCCTCCTCCCAAAAACATGTTGCTGATTTCTTTGAAGAGTTAGCCTCGATTTCGACAACATAGTCATCATCATAATGATCATACTTGGGAAAATAATCAATATAAGGAATGTCATCAAGCATGCACATTGGATTAGCATATTTTTTCTACACAGGTTGATCTACAAATCCATTTTCATGATTTTCCATAAATGAATACAAAAAACAATCATTTTTTGATCTATGATAACTGGAATTAATAGGAAAATGGTTAGGGTCAACAACCTCTTCTTCTTCTGAAATAAGTGGGACATGGTGTTTTTAAATAGTAATTTCATCTCTCATGATGATCTTTTGCATCATTTCTTCCATTGTTCTTGCCAAAATGTCGATATTCACTTATAAAGATGTCAGGTGCTCCTTCTCTATTTTCTCCCTCTCTTCTGCCTTCAACTTTGACCTTTTGCCCAACAGATTAGCTTCCACACCTATTTCACTATCCTGGATTTCTTCGAGTGTTTTAGTGTTCCTTTTTCTTAATTGAAACACTATTTTCAGATCAAAGGCATCCGAGTAGTGTAAGAGACGTAAACTGGGAGGCAATTTCATATCAAGAGGCATTGAATGGTATACTTGATTGAACCTAGATGAAAAGTGTTGCATTGTTTCTCCTGGATATCTTTTCAAATGATTATATTCATCTAAAATCAGAAAAGGATTCCGATAACCCATTTATCAAGGAAGACTTTCACAAACTAATGGAAATCGAAAATGCTTGTAGCTGGCAAGTTTTTTAACCATTTCTTGGCTTCACCTAGCAAAGATAGAGAGAAAATTGTGATACTAACACCATCTTCTTCAACCTCAAAAAGGTCGAGAAAATTTTCAAAACTATGAATATGTTTTTTAGTAGTGATGTTACCATATTCTCCATCAAACCTGGGAAGATATTTGTAATAATTTTCAAGGAAATCATGGAGTGTAGGAGGTAAGATGAGTGGCTTGTATCTATTTGGAATTTTACAAGGTATAGGAGTGTGTACAGAAGCTATAAGATTAGTATTGATCTCTTGAGGCTCGTGAAGTTGAATATGATCAACATAAGTTTTAGAAGAAGGGCCTTGATCAAGATCATATGCATAAGGAGAGTTTGTATTCATGATATTCAAAGGAAAGGAATCAAATGTAGGTCTGTGTTATTTTCTCAAATACAATATACTTTGGAAAAAATTCTTGACATTTTCAAGAAAAGAGAAGAAATAATTAACAAAGCATATTATGTATTTGATGAAGTTCCAACTTCAATACTGATCTTTCCATATTTTATTTTCATGTTTATGTTGGTAAGGTTCATCCTCTAGTGGAATCTTCAAATCAAGTTGGAAGTTGATTGGATTGGACAGGTGAATGGTTCATCTTTCATATGTGTATGACCACTATCCACCATCAAAAAATTAGATATGATCCTTTTTGTTCATACCTAGGGAAAATGTGACCTTTCGCTTCCCCAGCAATGATGCCAAAAATGTTAACGCTCCTTAGCTTCCCAAGACTGGGAAAGGAAACCAAGGAGGTTACCTCATACCAACTTTGTACTTAGAAGCTAGCCCTACCAAATCAGAGAGATCCCTCCCTAAATCAACTTCACAACCAATAGAAGCGACTAGAGAATGAGGATCTTAGGCTAGGTATCACCTCAGTAGTGTTTGATTAGAATTTGTTGGATAAAGAGCACTAGGTCTCAGAACTAGGTCAAGTAATCCTGAAGGTCATTTGTAGACATAAGATGGGGCAAGGTAGGTGAAATAAGTGACTCAAAATGGTTTGTCATTGTAGTTTGGTGAGGAAGATATAGCCAAAATTAAGTGAGAAAAGGCATGAATTCACTTGTCTAGAAGAAAAACACTTAAATTCTTATCTTAAGCAAAAACATAGCATTAAACAATGATTTATGTTTCAACTCTTAAAAGATAAAGAATAAGGGGAAATATAGATGGTTTCTAAAAATATGTAATCATCAAGTATATAATAAAATATATGAAAAATAGAGCCACTAACCACAACGCAAGAATCCCATAAAAATAGTTGCAAATGTTTGTTATATTTCAGCAATAGCCAAGTACACTAGTTCCAAGTTTGAGCTACATGTATCCAACCCTTTCTATGAGTTGGATCACACCAGATATAAATGCAGAAAATTATGCCCCTCTTGGGGGTCGAATCCTTCATCCTAGCAACTAATTACATCATTTCCTCTAATCATTTCCAAAAACTACGGAGGTTAGAAATCAATTCCCTTTTTACATTAATTGATTTGATTTGACTTTGAAAGCTTTAATAGCAAGGAAATGAACTCTAACCATCACTATAATGCTTAACTACATCATGTAAAATCAATGAGAGATACATTAGATCTACCAAAGTCAACCCTTGACCATCAAAATGTAGAAATAGGCCTCTTCCATAGAAGTGTGATGAAAACGATGGGTCACAAACGAACTAATATATCTTTAAAAATAACAGTTGTTACAAGCTAAAAGAATTTTATAGATAAGGTAATTTCTAAGAAAACCCTATCAGTTTTTGGAAATTCATTCACATTTGCTTGGAATCTATGCCACAAAATCATGACTAAAATAGGAAAAACACAATGTTTTATTTTCTGAAAAATAGGCCTCTAAGATGATCAAATATATCCCAAACTTTAAATTAAATTAAAAAACTTAGAGAGGTTTTTGTTTCTTGGTATGTTATCAACAAATTCATCCTAGAGTTTTAAAAAATAATTTCCCATTTGTTCTGAATCGAAGTTTTAATTTGGTCCCTAAAAACACAACAAATCTTGCACAAACGCAATAGAAACATAGCAGACATTTGGAGGGTGATTTGGAGGCCTTCCTGGATGAAGTAGCTGCTGAAAAGGTATGGTAGGAAATATGAAGATCAATAATACACAATGGAATAATCAAGAAATGAAAACACCTACTCCAAACCCCTAAAAAATCGACTCAAACTCAAACTTTCCAAAAGCACAGCGAACTAACAATAGAAGCGCAATGAATTTTGGCGAAATGTTTCAATGACTGTGAGGGATATTTAAAATTTTATGAAGGCTAGTAAATGTAGCTTAGGATTTCTACTACACCTCTAAATATTCAAGGCACCAAAAATACATCTCTAAAACACCTCAAAATCGATTAGAATACAACTACTCTAAGTGCAACAAGTGACCCAAAACAATTGTAGAAGGGTGAAAAATAGCTAGTTTTTGGCCCTTTTTCTGCAAATTCAAGAGCTAACAAGTAACCCAAGCATATTTCTAGAATGTAATAATCAAAATCCATATCCACACGCTTTCCAATATTAATTTGGAACCTCTAGGAAAAAGCACAATGAGCACACTCTGCGTTTTTGTAGAGTACCCTTTGACTTCATGCAAAAATTCTTCAAAATCCAAACATTTGTTGCTTTTTCTTGTTTTTTGAGCTGAATTTTGGCCACTAAGGTTGCATCAGATAGAAGGTCAAGTTTTTCCCTCTTCATGAGCTTCTTAAGGGCTTTCTTGATTTTCTCCTTCATGTTCCTTAGCTTAACCCTAGAAACCATGTTCCTTCCATAATAATGTCTAGCCATATTCCTCTGCATGGTGACATCTCTATTTTTTTCTTCAGAAGCTTCTCTAAATGCTCATTTACCTATTCAAGACAATACTCCTTGTTCTCTTCGAAACCAACATCTATGGGGTCATTGGGATATTTTTGTGCTTGAGGAGGAGATGACTCCTTGTCATGTTGTTCTTTCCTTGTCATTGCTCTTGGTGTAGGTCTCCTTGGCTATCTTTGAAGGTTTGTGTATTCCACTTGCTCTACATTAATTAATGCATTACCTTTTTCCTTAGCGGACTTGATGGATAATGGAGGCTCTTCATGTGTTGTACCTTTCTGCCTTAAATTCAACTGCCTATTTTCTTGTTTTAAGAAAGTCACCATAAACATTGCCTTAGAGTGGTCAACTTGTAGTTCCTTGATTTGTGCTTGTTGGTGTTTTGTGATTTCTATTGTTGTCTTGTTTCCATGATCAACCTTATGACACCATGAATCTTTCTTTTCATTTTCTTTAATGATGACCCTCTAATAAAGGAAAAAGTTACCTTGGTGACTCAAAGACTCATGAATCTGATTTATTGACCTTGATGACCATTGCATGAGAGTAGCATTACACCCAGACAATGACTTAGGACCTTTCTGACAACCAAAATAAGTCAAATTTTATCTGATAATTTCATTTGAAAACATAACAATTTGACCTCATGACCCTATCAATCATATGGAAAGAGTACATTTGATCACTGGGACTAAAGGACACTAACGTACACAACACCACATGCATGATGTGTACAAAAAATTAAATTTATAGAACACCATATGCACAACATGTACACAACAACACCTGCACACATCACCCCATGTCGAAAGCACCACATGCACATAGCACCACATGTACAATCATGCACAATTCACCACATGTACAGTCATGCACAATTCATCACATGTACATAGCACCACATATACAACATGCATGCAACACCATATGTACACAACACCACATATGAAGCATGCAAAAAGTTCCATATCTACACAACATAATATATCCAAAATGCACTCAACACCATCTGTACATAATGCTACATATCCAATGTTTGCACAACACCATCTATACATAGTACTGGATAAACAACATGTACACAACATTGCATGTATACAAAAGCACATGTACAATATTTACAAAATGTACAACATATACAGAATAGCAGTACTACACATCTAAAGATCACACTATGTCTACTAGGCAACTTTTCTTCTAGTGTCTTTCCACCATCCATGCTTGCAATAGCATGTCACAGATCACACTTCTTTCATTTCATTGATGTACCCCTCAACATTACCTACCATAACATAGACATAATATAATCACATAATATCAATTCATATCCACATGATACTAACCTAATAGACTTTTCAGGGTTACTCTTCCCACTTGATTCCTAATAAGACTAGGTACCTCTTCATGCCATTCACCTGCATAAGAAATCATTCCTCCACATGCATGATCTTTGATCACCCAGTTAGACAATGACATAACACATATAAACATTAGCATAAAACAATCATGATCTCTTATGACCTTGTTAGAAAATGACATATATACAAACATGTATACATATAGAGACATCAACATAATCATGATCAAAACATGATTACTAGATATCATAAGGTCAAGGTTAAGAGAACTCCCTTTATCCATGCACGACATGCACAACATTGAGAACAATAGTTCCCAACATAGTTAAGGCATTTCATGCCTTAGATCCATTTACTTCATCTTTCTTATTACTTTCATCATGACTATCCTACCACTAACTATCATGACTATCATGACAATCTTTCTTATTAATTTTATCATGACTATCCTACCAATTCAACTAACTTTCATATTATTTCCTTCAATCACACTTATACAAGCACTGATCTTCATCCATGTCTTACATTATCTGTTTAGTTTCGTTAAGCTCTTTCCATCTCCATTAAATTTCCCCTTCCCAAACAATTTCCAAGACCCTCAAACATGAAGGAAAGAATACAAAACAAACAAGAAGAAAACCATGAAAGACCAATAGCAATACAATACCACACAAAACGTGGTATGGCCATGCACCAAACATAAACAAAGTTGAAAGTCAAGAATAAACAAATCAAAAAGCACTTAATTAAGCACAAAATAACAATAGACACCATGACTCAAACCCATGGTTCCTAATGCTTCCAAGGGAAATCTCAACCCAAATCTACTTCAAGATTTCATGGCAACCTATTTTTCTATTCAATCCCTCCATCATATTTCCATAAACATGTAATTGTTACTATATAAATGAATATAACAATATACCAGATACCTTACCTTGTTGTACCCAACACACTGACTTGGAACTGAACACGTACATATAACATCTCCCAAGGGACTCCAATTACTTGTTGAATTCACCCATAACTAGAAACCAACTATTATACATGTGAAATGCATGTTCATAGATATATAACATATCCACACAATGTGAGACAAAATCAAGGTTAACAAGACTTCTTGTGTTCATGAAAAGCACTCATTCATTTGGAATTGCAATTTCCAAACATAGCCAAAGGAATTCTCACCCAATTCCTTTATTTTAAATTTTAGCTTACTACAATTGAGTCTTACTATCTATTATCATGTCAACCAATTGTTATATATATATATAAACAAATCAATTCGTACCTTGTCACACTAATACCAATCATGTTTCCCTGCAAGTACTCACACATGTTAGACACACGTTCCAAATATCAAGACACCATATCTATTAATTTCAAATAAAAAGTTACCAAGAATAATATCCATGTAAAAATCAACAATCAACTCACAATCATTAATCACAATGCTACAACTATCACCTACTCTACAATCAATTGCATATCAGTTTTCTCAACACATAATGTGTTAGTACAATAGTCTTAGAACAAGATCATTCCTTCATGCAATATTATAGACACATACTCATATAATATAATTAATCAAACATTAAAGAAACCTTTAAACATAACTTTCTATATAAACCAAGTAAACAACATAATCAAACTCATGCCTCAATGTATCTCAGGGGGTTATCACATCTGCATAAGTCAGCCTAGGTTAGCACAAAAAAATATCAAAAATATATCGATTCATACTTGAATATACTAACCATAACCATCTGCATAGGCCATTACATATTAGCATGATACATATAACATCAAGACACTAGCTTCAATGAACATACTTATCGTGCATATGACCGCAACACATATAACAACATGTTAACTTCCATACCTGACTATCTAATGCGTGTGCATGTGTCTGCACTTAACTAGCATCTATCATGTATGTATAACCATAACAACAATAGATGATAGGAATTCAAATATCCATAAGGTATATAACAACCACTAACCAACATACCTGCATAACCAACATACAAAATTTTATGACAATCTTCACTTTCCCCAGTATACAGTGCTACAACCTTGCCTTTTGATCTGCATTCCCTACCCCATCGCAACCAACACATCAACATCATGATGACATAAGCTGCAATAATGAATATCACAATGCATCTTTGACCTACTATACATGCATAACCATAACCATAACAAGGCAGGCATAACAACATATAGACACTGACATGCATAACAAATTCATATACAACTCACATGCATTCACGGAAAGAACATCCCAAGAACAACATCATGAACTTATACATGACAACATAGCTACAACAATGACCATCACCATGCATACACGTGACATACATATACAACCTACATGCATTCATGGCAAACACATTCCACCCACCCAGTCCAAGTGTTGAAACATTCTCTAATACCACTCTGTAACACCCTCCTCCCACATTTACCCAAGCTAACCAGTCCACCAAGGTAAACATGTGACGAAGATTTAATATGATATGATTCAACTCCCTAGGTGAATTTAAGGAATTGGAACCAACATGAAAAGACCCAATTGACCTTCCTTAGAAGGTACAAAATGTTCTTAGCCAACCAACCCCTTCAGGTTTCCAACCCCTACGAGAACTTGTTTTTTCACTACCCTGGAGCCTTAATCACTCACATGATAAGGCATGCATGCTACTGGGACCCTCTAGTCACTCCCATAGCAAGGCATCCATGTGACTTTGGCCTTTTTCAGGCAGTTCTCTGCTAGCAACCATAGATTTTATGCCATGTTTTCAGGGCCAGGACTCAGGCCACTAGCTAGAAATCATGAAACTTCTAGAAATATTAAATAACATTAAAACAAGGTTACTAATGCAAACACTTGAAAAAGGAATTGATCTAACCCCTACTAGCCATGACTAGGATTTTGTTGAACATATCATAAGCATGAAATCTACAGGTCATCACAACATATATGAACATAGGGACCTCATACTTATCTGGGAATCATCAAAGAGGATTGATATCTCCTCAAAATAATTGGATTTTTATCTATTAGGTCATTCATTAATTATCATTTCATATACTAACCAAAACATGATGAGATCCAAACATAAAAACTATCATTAAACATGCTTTTAACCATCAAATAACTAGAGATATATCAATGAAGAAACAACCATTAAAGCCACATAATATAAAGCACCTTTACTCATGATAATACCAAGGAAAAGGAGCTCTTATTAACATATGAAAATCAAACCAAGTCAAGGACTTTTGTGTACCACCTGACCATAGATTATATTGAACTGAATCTCCCTTTCAACCAATCATCCCCACCCAATATTCCAAGCATGAATGTGGGAGCTTATGAAAAAAATCAAACAAAACTGAACCAGGGCTTCCAGAGGAGAAAACACCTCAAACCTCAACCAATGATTCCACCTCATGGTTGGACATCACTAAACATCACTAGATCAGTCTCTACCCAAGATTTCCATGGCTCTAGAGCATTTGTTCCAACCAAGGATTTTAGGACTAGTAACTCAACCCACAACTGCTACCGAGCTCTAGAGCATTTTTCCAAACAGGGCTTCCAAGACTAGTAAGTCAACCCACCAAGCGATCTATATAAGTTTTCCAACCAAGGCTTATAGGAATAGTAACTAAACTGAAATTGTTATAGGTCTTCTAGAGCATTTGTCCAACCAAGGCTCCATGGACTAATAACTCAACCCACAACCATAAGGAACATGTGCACCGACCATAAAACAAAAGGGAAAACCCAAATTCCATGGCTATCCAGGAAATGGAAAGGCTAGGAAAAACCAATGTCAATCTAGTCTATCCTCCATGCCAATGACAGACCATAACCAAGAAACCACATGCATATGTGATGCATAGTAAAACTAGCAAGAAAATGATACATGAAATTTGGTACATGTAAAGCAATCTAGTTGTAACTATTGATGTTGTTGTTCCCTTTATGCTTTCCTACTTTTTCTTTTCCTTCTTGCTCCAAATACTGAGTATGCCACACTCCTCCAAGTGTGCTCCAAGGATAATTTGTGTCCAAGAGTATGAGAGAGATAATAGAAGAGATAGCTCCAGGCTAAAACTACCAAAACCTAACATTGACAAAAAGCCATGAATTGATACTTAGAAGCATTTTTATCATTAATGCCTCTATTTTCTTCAATTTCCATTATTTTGAATTTATTTTCCTCCTCACATGCAACCCGTCACATTTCACCTTCATTTTCTCCTATTTTCCATTACATTCATAAATAAATTACAATTAATGCCTCTTTCCATTTCAAAGCCTTTACCATTTCCATTTCCAATTTCCCTAGCGATAATAAACTGAAAGTGACACCTAATAGGATGTTTTTCCCACTATTAAGCTTGGAATACGTGTCCCATGAACTAGTTCTTATGTTTTTCTTACATGGAAATTCAACCGGGGTTGTTACAAAGGATTTCTAGGAGCCTAATATCCTAGAGGGAATCAAGAATTCAATAAGGGATTTCATAAAGATATCGGAAATAACAAAGCAAGGAATGAATGATATGTATTCCCAAAGTCGTGTGTATATGAACATATCTCAGCTACCATTGGAATCAATAAATTTAGAGTATCATGATAGAATCTAGACGCAACTGCTTGATTATAAACATGTATTGTTTAAAGGAAGGAGGTGTTATGAATATGGCCATCTATTCTAGGATTTTCCACTCACCAAAGTGGAGGAAACCCTTTCCTCCAACAATAATAATGAAGAAGGCTTCCAAATAGTTGGTGGCAGGAGAAATCAATAATAGCATCCTCAACAACTGCAGAACACAGCCCAAAAAGAAAAGCGTGAGAACCCTTTTGCGATCCTAGAGAACGTTGATAGTGAAGGAGCATTGATATGCCAACCATCTCAACTAAAACTACAAATCATGGAAGTGGAGAAGACAAACTTGACCTAAGCAAGTGAATCCACATCAAAAAGGAAAACACTAGAACATATAGAAGAGGACTAAAAATGGAAAGATATTTTGATCCAAACGAGCAAGGTATTAGAAGTGGAAGAGAATCATAATGGATTGGGATCTGACCACTATTCAATTCTGGAATTTTTCTAAATCTAGAGCAAAGTAGATGTGAAATATATACCCTCTAATCAATTATCCCACTTTAGAAATATCTTCATCCAATGGTCCTTAATTTTCAATAATAGAGGGAGATCCCCATATCATCGCGCCTAATAGGGAAGGAGGATACCATTCCCAAAGTTTGTTGGAGTTGCAAATAATGGAGAAAGACAAAAGGGGAAGAGAATCTACAAAAGAGGTAATTAGGGAAGCTAGAGTTTTTCTGCTCAACTCAGGGAAATGGGTCTATTAACATATTATTTACCTCTTACTTCTCATCTGTCCCAATGAAGTTGTTCTTCTAGATCATAGGGGGATTGAATAGTAAAGGTAAGATACAATCTTTGAAATATAAAATTAACAAAGTGAAACATAGTGCTACTCCAACAAACAAAGATGGCGAATGGTGAGCTATAGGAAGTGATTCAGTATTTTTGGAAAGGAAGAACGGCCATGTCCTTCGATGCAAAAGGTTATGTAGGAGGAGTTTCTGTAATATGGGACCTAAAGTATTTTATTTTTTTATGAAAAAATAGGCACCCCACATACCCTCTCTGGTAGGTTTCGCCCTCTTCATTCAGTACAATGGTATACCTTAAAAAACGTGTATGGCTAAGTGATCCCATAAGAAAAATAAGCCTTTCTGTAGAAGTTGTTCTATATCAAAGCATTTCTTACTGATGAGGCTTTAATCATAGGGAGGGAATTCATCCTGATCTGCAACCTAAAGCAAAAATGGGGTGAATGCCAAAGGTTGGGTCCCAATGTTGATTCCTTCAATGAACTTATCGACAAAATGAAATTGATTATTATAGAGACGAATAATGACATTCATATGTGGAATAATAAAAGAGGGGGAAGGCATCAATTGGCCTTCCATCAAGATAGATTCCTTATTTTAGAGCCTCTAATGCTGCAAGATCTACTCCTAGAGTCTACCACTGTTCCATCAACAGGGCCAGATCACTGGTCGGTTTTCCCAGACATTGTTCTCAAGATGCCCCCAAAGAATAAGTCATTCCGATTTGAATTTTTTTGGCTATGACATCCACGATATGTGGAGAAACTCTAATAATGGTGGAAAGAATTATAGGTGATGAAATATGCCACTCTTTCAAAGGATGTTGAAGGCTCTCAACATCAAAATTAAAATATGTTCTCTAGAGGAGTTTAGGAACATATTTATCGACAAAAGGAAGTCTGAGGAAGGAATAGACTAAATACAACTACAAATTATCAGGGAAAGATGGAAAAAGGCCTTTACTAGAGAAGAAGGAAAAATCATAACACAACTTGAGGATCGCTAATAGTAGGAAGAGATGTTATGGTGGCAGAAATCTTAGGCTCAATGGCTAAAGGATGGGAGATAAATTCAAAACTCTTTCATAGATATATGATCATTTATTTGAAGAAAAACTAAATCACCTTGATTATTTTTCCGGAAGGAATAAGGCTATAGGATGACCAAGATATGAAAAGAGAGTTGATTTCCCATTTCTCAAATCTTCATTTGGAGGAGGGTTAAAATCAATCACAAGAAATTGAAAGAATAACTAGATGCATTCTTTGTCTAGTCATTGTGGACCAAAATGAGGCGTTGATGTGACAAATCTCATATGAAGAGGTAGAGGTAGTGGCGCAGTAACTACCTCCTTGTAAATACCCAGGTCAGGGCAATTTCACGACAGAGTTTTTAAAAGCTTGCTGGCACATTTTAGGCAATGAAATCATAGATCTTGTAGAAGAATCAAGGCATAAGAACTTAATCTAGTTAGGACAAAATGCCACATTCCTAACCTTAATTCCCAAGAAGAATGCATCCAAAAACCCCAGTAAGTTATGCTATATTATGCTTTGTAATGCAATCTATTAAAGCATATCCTCAACCCTAGTTAGAAGACTCAAACCAATTATGCATCATATTATTAGCCGACAACAATTGGGCTTTGTGGAAGGTCGTGAGTTCCTCGATGGGATTGTATCTACCCATGAAGTTATTCACTCTCTCAAGTGCAGCAAACAACCAAGTATGTTGGTGAATTTAGTCCTTTATAAATCATATGATCACCTAAGTTGGGAGCTCCTTTGTGGCATGCTTAGGGAATTTTGATTTGTAGAAGACTAAATCTATTGGATTAAATCTATGATTTCTACCTACTTCTTTTCCTTGATTCTCAATGGTGCTCTAGTTTATACCATCAAATACTCTAAAGGATTAAGGAAAGGGAATCCCATCTACCCCCTCTTGTTAATCATCGCAACTCAAGATTGGGTCACTTGCTCCAAGAGGTTGTGTCTTCAAACCATATCAAAGGCCTTAGAATCCCAGGTACATAGCTCTTAATTACCCACCAACAATTTGTAGATGAGAATATTCTATATGGAGAGTCATCGACTCAAGAATCTACAACATTAGATAATGTTTTAGAGTATTTTCAGGAAGCCTTAAGTACAAGGAAAATTTTAGGGGCTAATATTCATAGGTGGGCTAATGTTTTATGATTTTTGCAAAGAAAAGATTCACTAACTTCCGTTTTTTCTAGAAGTGATTCACCGAAATTTTATAATATAAAATTATTTTACCTTAAAAATCACCAACATTATATAGAGGATATATATAAATTCATTATAAATTTGAATAATTTTACAAATATTTCAATAAACATTTTATAGTTTGCATATTAAGAACTAGTGAGATTCACCAATGTTTTTAAACTTCAAGAAAATTTTCCATCCTTAAAATTTTCCTTACTCAAGTATTCTTATTAGTAAAGATAAGTCCAATATTTACTTATTTAATACCCCTTAACCAATGCAAGACCATTTACCTCACCTTATGGGGTTTTCCATAGATCATTCCCATCTAAATACCTCGGGGTCCCCTTAGTAGCTAACCCCTTGAAAATGGCCTAATAGAAAGATCTTTGTAGAAAACGGGTTTCAAAAATCTCTAGTTAAAATTTTTGTGTCCTCAACCTTTCTAGTCGTGCCACCCTCCTCAAATTTGTACTCCAAGCCATCCCTCTACACCAGTTGTCGGTTCTTCCAGACCCAAAATGTATGTACCAAGACTTGGTTTCAATATTTCATATATTTCTCAGGCAAGGGGTCAATAATACTACGAGATGGTCACTGGTGACCTGGGAGAAGCTATGTCTCCCGAAATCCTATGGTGCATTAGGACTATGAGATCCTAAAATGATAAATGAGGTCATGGGTGCTAAATTATGGTGGCATTGGATTCACGAGGGAATGAACAATGAAAGAAGATATGGAACTACAAGTATGTAAGAGGGAAATACGAAGTGGAGCTCCTTCACAAGTGATCATGCTTCTCTAGATACTCCTTATGGAGCATGGCCCATAAGAATTGTCACCTAATTGAGAATCATATGTTTTGGAAGTGCACAATTATTCCACAACTCTCTTTTGGGAGGACTCTTGGTAGTAATTTCCTCGATTAGAACATCTAAATGACCTTCAAGGGATGAAAGATATCCTAGACCAAAGGAGTACTAAATTGGTGTCATATTTATGGAAGAATGACTCAAAAAATGGAGAATGGTGAGAGTGAAATTAAGTGCGGGATTGGAAACTTGAAGGGGGCCCAAACAACTGGCATTTCTTCATGCAATAGTTCAAGGAGAGGGGGATGCAAATCATGCATTTGTTAGACAAAATCTCATGGGGTTATACCACTATGAGTTCATAATATATTAAGGAAGCTCACCTCATCAAGAAATAGGTTCAATGTTAGAATTGTAACACCCCATCGGAGAAGATATGGAAATTGATACTATGGCTATAAGTTTCCCACTTATTGTAGCTGGTTGGCCACAAGCATATCTTGACCTAGGACCGCATACTTAAAAATGGCTTCATAGGCCCATCAGAATGTAAAATGTGTAGACAGAGTGTGGAGACAATGGATATCTTGCTAAATGAGTGTTGAGTGGATGGAGAGATATGGTCTGCAACACTATCACTATTTGGATCTAGTGACCCAAATAGTGTAGCCAACACAATAAAAAACTAGAGGTTGTCTTGCTTCAAAAACCCCATAGTTAATTGAGCTTGGAACTTAGCCATAGGATTGATTATTTGGAACATCTGGAAAGCTAGTAACAAGGAAATATTTTGAGACTAGGAATCACCAGCTACCACCATGTCGAAGATAGTGATTGAAAACATAAGAGAGACTATTTTGGTAAAAAAAAAATGGAATGTGGAGGATTGAAAATTAGACCAGATAGAAACCAAAATCCTAAACACCTTGAATATCTCTGTTGAGATGATGCACCTCTACTCAGAAGGAGAAAAGGAGCTTCAAGCTTGTCCACCTTTTTCCATTATCAAGCCACCCCAAGGCTTTATGAAAATAACTTTTGATGGGGCCTCTAAAGGAAACCTAGGCCCAATAGACATACCTTAAGGGAGAGAAATTTATTGGCTGATTGGTTAGCTAATCGGGGTGCTCAGGAGGACCATCATGATTTTTCCCTTAGTTGGAGTGAAACTCAGAAGTGTATAAATCTCAACTTGGTGTTCATCAAGAACATCACTATGTTAATTTATTTATATTTATCTTCCCTCGAGGGGGGTATCCAACTCACAATCAAGGGGTCCTTGGGATTCCCATTCCCAGCCAATTGTGATACATGCATGGATTAAAGAGAGTAAATGGGGGGCACTCCACTTGAAGAAGGAAGGCTTTAGAGAAGGCAAGGGTATGCTATCTTCCTGGTCAAAGGAATGTTACAATTTTTTTTTGGTGGGTGATGAGAAAGAATGTTTGTGGAAAAATCTGAAAGGTCGGGGTGGTAAGGAGTTAACTGCTACAATCACCCCTATGTGTGGTTTTATGCTCAAGACTTCTTCTCAGATCTAGGAGCGCTGACGTTAGGAGAATTTACGCTGTTGTTTCTGTCCTTCCTCCCTAGGTTATATATTCTTCACCTCCTAGCACCTCTCCTTATATATTGATGGAAATATTTCATTAAGCGTGTTTGGGTAACTCTTTGTCTCTTAGATTTGTGTTTTTTGGTTATATTTGATTACCTTTCTATTGCTTTTTCTTAGGCTATAGTTCAAGTGAGAAGGTGGAATTTCTAGGCTAATTTAGTCTTCCATGGGGTTTGTAAGACTAAGATCTGTGTCAGTATGAATTCAAGTTATTGTGGGTGGGAAGTAGTTGGTGATACCTATAGGTGTCTCTGACCCATCGAAGAATAAATCTATGCGCCCAACATTGGATTGTTATCAATTGAACCCTTCTCTTGCATTTGTGGTCCCAATTAGTCCAGGGATAGATCTAGACTAGGGCCTTATGGGGAAGAAATATTTCATCTCTATGGTTCATGACAACTCGAGTCTTAAGTTATGAGGTCCCCAGTGGTTTAGGAAAATACATTTGCTGGATTCTGGGGAGTATATTGTTATGTCTTGGGGGTTATTTTTTCTTGAGGGGTTTAATTATCTTTGTTTTGTCGTGGGGTTCGGTGTGGTCTCGTCCTTGTATGGTAGAGATGAACCCCTAAAACCAGGTTTTTCTGTAGTATCGTGGTGGGTATTTGGGACTATTTATTTTTGTGTCTAGCTAAAGTGCCTCCTGGATTAGGGTATTGGTCTAAATGGAATTATTCTAGTGCTTACAGGTATGTCGAGGTAGAGAGGCAGACCCCGTCGAGGGGTTGGATATAGTGGCCACCTACAGGGCAGGGGCAGGAGTGTGTTCCTCTAGTGAAGCATGTCCAACTAGGCTGGACAGGGAGGAGGAGTTAGCATAGAACGCTGAAACACGTCGTGGTTGTGTTGTTCAAACTACCTTCTTGGAAACAATTTCTATGGAATTGAGAGGGATCCAGGCCAACCTGGATATCCTTTGGGATGATTGGTACGAGGATCATAATGAAAATGTTTCCTATTGGAATGATATTCATTTCATTGAGGAGGAAATCTTGAAACAATTGGAAAACGTTCGTAGAATCCAACGATGAACAAATGAATGGCTATAGGAGATTGAAGCATGATTGAAGCATATTGAATTTCACCAACATGAACAATGGGACTAACCAGCTCATGCAAACATGCACCTACAACCTTTTCCACCCTGAAATGAATGTGACAGGCCGTGTTCTAATTTTGTCAGTTTTTTGGCTTGTATGGCTGCATAGCCCTTCAGAAATAAGGTGCAAATTGTTAAATCTTCTGCTTTATATTCCATCTCTCCTCACCAAAAAATATGGTCGAAGTGAGGTAGGAGAAGCTGATGATAAATTGAATATACTTGTTCTCTCCACAATAATATAAATTTAGTGTTTTTTTTTTTTTGTAAATTAGGCTACTTCTATTATTATACAAAAAGGCTACAAAAAATTACATCGAGGCAGGCCTCAGATTTCATCATTCGGAGATGGATTTACCACAGTGAGACAAATAACCGGGATATCCAGAGAGACACTTGTCACCGACCAAGACTGGAAGACCAGCAAACTGCCAAAAACCTTAACCAACTGAGAGATAATCCTAGTGACCCAGACATTGCTTTCAGTAATAGACCCAAAAAACCATATCCCCAGACTGTTACATATGACAATATAGCCGCATACAGAGGCGCGCTTTAGAACCGCGTATAACATGAAAAGAGCTGAGCATAGCTTCAGCTTTACAAAGAAAATCTCACTGAGAAGGCAGAGAACAAGAGATACCAGACAAGCTAAATTAAAGCGCCATACCCACCACCAAAACGCCCTGGAGACAGGCTCAGTCATCCACTGAGGTGGAAGGCTGCTCTTCCACCACCCTGCAGCCCTATTGGTCTGACTCGCTTGAATCCGTGTAAGGCGCATCATCTTTGGCTGGCGCACTCGGACCCGCCACCGCACCCGAGGTTTCCGCAGGCTGATCTCGTTGACCCAGGACTGGAGCAGGAGGCTGAGCTTGTTGACACAGGACTGGAGCAGGAGGCCTTTGCTCCTCAGCGACTTGTGGAGGGACTGCACGATCACATTTCTCAATTCGAACAGAGATATAATATGTTGCGTTATCCAGTAAGCACGGGAAGCAGAACCAGGATGAGGGATGTGAGGTATGCTTGCAGACAGAAGCACAAGCCCGCCCTCTACCTCTCCCTCGGCCTCGCCTTGCGCTTCGTGAGTCAGAGCCGTCTGAAGAGGATTCCGTGGAGTGAGAGGAGCGCTGCGGGTTGGCTCTGCCTCTGGCGCCTCCCCGAGACCCGCCTCTGCGGCTGCTAAGGCGAAGCCTTTCTCTTGGCATTCTGAACTGGAATGAACAGTCAGACGGCACAGAGAGTTGTGGCTTCTCGAATCCAGAGGCTCAGGGAGCCAAGAATTCGGGCCCAGAAACTCTGAGTGGAGCGGAGGCACAGAGGGCGGGATATCCCCGACAGCAGAGATACCTAGGGGAGCCACAAGCGAAAACACCCACAATCCCCGATAGGAAAACACAGGAGCTTGAAAAAGATAAACAATATGAATGGGAAATTCAACAATAGAGACCAGAGCTTCCAGAATCGCAGGCCGAGATCTGAACCTCAAAAAGCCCCAATAGGAAAACATAGGAGCGTGAGAGAGATAAGCAATGTGAACAGGAGACTCAGCAAAAAAGACCAGGACTTTCAGAAACGCGGGCTGAGGTCTGAACCTCTGAGACCTTCTCCGGCGTCCGCAGACCTGCTGCAAACCACAACACAGAATAACCCAGAGCCAAACATTAACCGAAACAACAGAAAGGAAATGAGTTACCATCCCTGGCTCGCTGTAAATATACTTTGCGGCCACTGTCCAAGACATGTGTGAACCGATATAGCGCAGCTGCCTCCAGGAAGCCGAATTAACAGAGCGCGAGCGAGGAATAATGCAATGGGAGGCTGGCTTGCGGTGGGTTATACTGCCCTCTTTCATGTTGAAACGATAGGGGTGGCAGTCCTTAAATTCAGCCGGACAGATGGTGGGGCTGGGTTGCCACTTTCCCAGTGGGAAGCCTGCCTCTGTACCTCCTTCAATTAATATCACCCGCAGCCGGGAAAATTTAGTGTTTATTATCGAAAAAAAATATAATATTATTGCTAATACTAATAATATAATAAATATTTATATTAATAACCAAAGTGATTATTAATATTAGAAGCCCAAGTCATTTTAAACCTCAGGAAATTATACTAAATATAAAGGATTAATATTATAAACCCTATCAATAATATTATACCGTAGGAATATGAACTATTAGATTAATAAACCTAAGGGGTTGATATTATAAACTCAAGGCACAAATAAAACTAAGAGATTAATATTAACAACCTAAGGGGATAATATTAAACCAAACAGATTAATATTATAAATCTAAGGTATATATACCCTAAGACCATCATAGATCCATCTTAACTCTAGATCTACCAAGCGTTGAGAGGTATAAAATATCTTTCACTTTGAAAGAGCTTTGCATCTCAAGAAATTTTATCCCTCTTAGCGCTTGGTAGATCCAGAGTTAAGATGGATCTAGGTTTGCTTAATTATTAATTATAATTATAAATATAAATATAGTTATTTAATTTTATGCTTTTTATTTTATTAAGTTTATTTTTATTTAGTCAAAATGTTAAATATTACAACATCTCTACCATACTGGGATCAAATGTTTATACAGGAGTTAGGTTTACTTATGAACGCCAAATATAAAGACTTTTTTAATAAAAAGTGAATTAGGTGAGGGAAATCTTGGATAAAATATAATATTGCAATATTATATGTTACCCGATATTTATTACCGCCCCCACCCAATAAAAGGTGGCTTGGGGTAGGGAGAAATACTAAATAAAATGTAACATTATTACATTTTATCTAATATTTGTCTTCACATTCCAACCTAAATATTGCATTTTACTCAATATTTTCACTCACCTGTGCCCATTTTATACTTGAGTTTGTTCATTTTCAAATTTTAAATATATAAAAAAATTACAATAAGAAACTCTCCTATCCCACCTCTTATCTTACCTGTTATCCCTCGAGGAAACTCTCCTAGGTTGTAGCTCGGAGATGCCTGGTAACATATAATCTTCAATATTGTTATCTGAACTATTGGAATGAATGATGGTTTGGATCACGCCAGATAACCATTTCAACTCTGTTTTTCACTCAAAACATGCATGAACACCCTCCAATTTACAAGGCTTTGGACCACTAATGCTCAATAGTTTGTAGATTCAGTGGATAGATGGAGAATATTGATTGTACCAGCAGATGGATATATATATTATATAGATATATATATATAAATATATATATATATATAATATATAATATATATATAAACACAAATGAATGACTAGCTACAGGTAGTAAAGAAGCTTGCAAATCTAATTTATCAACGCAGAGATAAGATGACAATTATCTGGTGTTAGATACAAAAGAAAACATGAACAACTTGTTCAAGTGCAAGCTTAGAACAAAAGATAAAATGGACACTGAACATAAAACAACAAAAGAAGCTTATATTGCTAGAATGAAGATGATAATCTTGAAGGAACATAGTAGCAACAATCTCTAGAAGTTGAACCTTTGTTACATTTAACTTTCAGCCTTTTATAGGCCTTTTACAATGCTCCTAAGCTCTCAAAGGCTCGGAGTCTTAATCTATCCTCTCTGTCCCTTTAACTGTTTGATGCCCTGACTAGGCAAGTGTGGGCTCAAAGGATTCTTACAGCAGAGTAATAGTCTTCTGTGTATTTTGCTACGCTATTCTGGAGCTCTTTCGTGCCAGAGATGTCCCACAATCTGTTCTGTTGTTTTTGGCTAAGATCTGTCTACTCCATGATGTTTCTGTTTGTTTTGGACAAGATGCGGTATCTGCTCCATGATGTTTCTATTTTTTCTAGACAATTTGTGCATGTTGTGGCCATTGTTATTCCCTTTCTAGTTTCTATTTCCTAGCAATCTGTCTCCCTCACTATGCTATGTAGTGGAATGGGTCTTCGGGCCTTTGTTTTTCCTTTACAATGTGAACAATGACTGTTTTTCTATTAACACAGAAAAACACTGCAACTGTGAGAAATCCTGCCCATTTATGTTCTTCCAGACTTCAAAAGTCCTTAAAACTAGGCTATTCTCCCATCGAATCTGCCCTCTGGGTCGCTATCGTAACTCACAGAAGACCTTTTCCCTTGCTTCCCTTCGTATTCTAGAATGTTTTAAAAGCATTGGAAATAGATTGAAAATGGCTCCCTCTGGACTTCAAATATTATATATTTCGCTTCCCGGACTCTTTCGGGTCTAGGCTTTATCGTATCAGCGCCGCTCCTTGGTTCCCTTTGTATTTCTTTTAAATACGAAAATATGTGAAATACATTTAAAAATGGCTTTCTTCGGATCTCAAATTTCATAAAATATCATTCAGAAATACATCGGTTCTGGTTACCGGGTCACCCATGTGTATATGCCAGCTCCCTTTGTATAGCTAATGTGATATAGTGATGTGATCAATCACAATCGCATGTCGCTCATGCCCCGGGCTCGTGGCTAGTGTGCTCCTTTGTAATTCCTGATAGCGACACCTCGATGTAACATGGGTCATCGATCTGCATGCTTGATCGACGGTCCGTGTTGTATCGCAGATCACCACGCCATTTCCCCATGTGCATTTCTAATTGTCATTGTTTGCCTATGCCGATGCAACCGTTGATCCGATCATTGAAGATCATTGATCGGTGTTGTCTTTCACCCATCCTTAAGTCCTCTATGTTGGCCAATGTGCGATTTTCCACCTAGATCTTGGCCATTCATTATCCAGATCTAACAACTATTGTGCATCTCTCTGTTTATGCTTGCGGTAATGGTTTTTCATTGTTTTTTGAGTGTTTTAGCATCCCGATAGTTTTTTTCCACCCTTCCAAGGGCTCTTGGCATGTGATGATTTTGACTTTGAATAATCCTTAAGAAGATTTTGAAGAATTCAAGAGAATATTCAATCCATTGGCATGATTTTGATGGCTTATGGAGACTTTAAAGAGTATATATGGATCCATTTTTGGACCAAATGCTTCCAAGGCTAACACTGGCTCCTTTTGGGGATGAAATCCTCCCTGTGAGGTTTCAAGAACTACAGAAGAATGCCTTTCCTATAAAACCAAAATCAAATCTTCCTTCTAGTGTTCCATTGGGCATGGAGTCTACTTTGCAATAAAATAAAAATTGGAAAAAACATATTTACAATACCAAGGCTTTAAAGCCTTAAATGAAATAAAATTTCAAAAACTGCCCTTTTACTGCGCCATCAAAGACTTGTAAAAGGATGTTAATTTGATCATCCTCTTCCAAAACTTTGCATCCTTTGACTTTGTTAGGCAGATATGGTCTATATTTCACCTCATATTTGTATGCATTCGGCCTTGGATGTTTTTCTTGAAGGTTTTTCTGACCTACAAGGTTAATATGAAAGATGAATCAATCCATTCTTTTGTGGGGGACATAAGGATTACACCTGCTCTTGAAGCTTCCTTTGAGCAAGCCCCATCAAAGAACATGTCCCAAATTTGTGGGATTGCTTCCTCTGTGATTCAGCCAGCTGGTTTTTTAAGCTACATGGAGGTCAACTGAGATTCTTCAATCTGAAGAAAACAAGCTCAAAAATTAGTGTCTACAGCATAGATGGGATGATTAGTGGGATTCCTTTCATCGTTGATAATATAAGCCAACTGAGCCTCTATGTACAATCTCTTATTTTCGCCTCCAAAAACTGGGATAGTAGCATAGGACAAATCATTTTGTAATGTTCCATCTAATCTCTTGATCTAGCCTCTAGAAAGAAACATGCCAAACTTGGGGGGTATATCTACTACCACAATATCCATCATCATGCTCTTCATGGGCAGCCGAGGCAAAGTGATGGCTAGGTCCTTGATTAATCCCAGACAGTTCACCTTTCTAGAGTCAAAATAAAATAGGTCATGATAGGGCTTGCTAATGTCAAGACCCAATTTATCGAAGACAGCCTTGGGCATTAGATTATGGCTGGCTTCAGTATCTAGAAGGCAATTGTGAAGGATTTTATCATGAATAATTAGAGAGACATAGAATGATGGGGAGTTGCCTTCACAATTTTCAATCATGGGGCTAAGAATAACAGCTAGTTGGTCATCTTTCAGATTGACATAGTAAGTGGAGGCTTGGATGGCATTAGGCTTAAGGGCCTCGAGGATAGATTTCTTGAAGGACTCATTCTTCACTAGTTCAACCAAAGGTATAGGTATTCTTAGCTTCTGAATTTCTGATTGAAAATTGAAGGGAGAAGGAGACTTTTCAAGGCCTCTTACCTCATGAGTTGGAGCATTGAGGATGATGGGATCAACTGTTGGTTGCTGCTGCTTATTAACGTATTGTACTATAGGGAAAATAGATATTTCAACAAGAATTTCCTTGGAATTATTCATCTTTGACCTTAGATTATATTTGTGCTGATCTTCATTTTGTAGAATAGCTTCACCACCCCATTCTTGGTTAATCTGGTCATTGAATAATAATGACTTTTCATAAGCAGTTGAGGTAAGAAAGGAGACATTGCCTTTGTCTTTCAGATAATAGATCTCACCATATTCTTCAAACTGCTCTTCTTCCATGACTACATTCTGGAAAGGGGTCTCCACCCTTTGGTCTTCATTGGCATCTTTTCTTCTTTGCAAAATCTGCAACTGCTCATTAGTTCTTCTATATGGATTTGGATTTGGGTTTCTAGGACCAAAGGTATTAGGAAATCTTCCTTTCCCAGGGTGTTACTCAACCTTTAAGTTGGAGATTTCAGAGGCTAATTACTCTATCATCTTGGTCACTTGATTGATCTTGGGATCTGAAGATGATGAAGACTCACCCCTCTGTCTTCTATCAACACTTCCTTTGATCTTTTCTGTAGCCATGATGTTTGATTCTACTTCCAAGGCTATATCCTACATATCAGCCAAAGTAGCACATCGCCTCTCCCTCAATAGTAGGTAGAAGTTAGAATCAAAATCACTGGCATAGGTGAGTTTAACAAAGGTGGTGGTGGGTTTTACTTCAACTGGTATCTTGTTGTACATGGGGTTAAACCTCTTACTAAAATTGGACAACAATTCACCATTTTCCCTCTTTAAGTTCCCAAAATCAGTGTGGTAGTATAGGAGATGCTTCTTATCCCCCCAATGATTTAGGAATGCATCATATAAATCCTTAATATTAGCCATAGCTCTTGTGGTCAGTTCTCTGAACAATTTTCTAGCCTCTCCATCTAGGCTTTGGACAAATACTCTCATCCACACATCATCTTCGCTATTGTCTAGGTTATCAGCACAACTATAGAATGATTCAAGATGTTCTTCAGCTGTAATACATTTAGTCCCAGTGAACTTAGGCCTATATTTCTGATATTCCCCAGTAGGCATGGCATTCAAACGAGTGGGCAGTATTAGAGGTCCATACCTAGCTATGATTCTTTCCATTTTGGTGGGTGCTTGTTGACTTGCCATAGATGTGGTGGCTATAAGAGTATTGGCAGTCTGAATGATTGAGGGCTGAGGAGTCATTGATAAGAATAAAGGAGTATGATGGATAGAAGGTGAGGTTTCCTTTGGGCTTACAATAAAAGGAGAACCTAAAGAATATTAAGGAGCTTTATGAATCTCTGAGAGTTTTTCTTCACTGCTAGTATTAGATGCTATACTCTCAATATGTATTTGTTCTATTATAGGATTTTCTTGAAGAGATATAGAATATTATTTAGGTTTACCTGAACCTAATGCTCCTTTCTACAATACCTTTCTTTCTTTAATGATTTTTTCAGGGTTAGGTACTGGGTCAGCTTGTGGCTTCTGAGGATTTCTCTAAGTATGCCTCACAAACTAAGCCAGAACTATGAAGTGGAGTCACCAAAAAGGTTTGGCCTCTAGTAGAGTCGCCAAATAGATGATTACAACCAAAAAAGTGCCTAGAATTTGTCTATCATCAAAGTTGGATCTGTGTTGTTTCCTAGGGAAGTTGAGCTTTAGTTTCCTCTCCCTGGAAATGGTGCCAATTTTGTTATCACTCCAGGAAACTCTCCTAGGTTGGAGCTCGGAGATGCCTAGTAACATATAATCTTCAATATTTTTCTCTGAACTATTGGAATGAATGATGGTTTGGATCAAGCTAGATAACCATTTCAACTATGTTTTTCACTCAAGACATGCATGAACACCCTCGACTTTATAGGGCTTTAGACCACTAATGCTCAATAGTTTGTAGATTCAATGGATAGATGGATAATACTGACTGTATTGGCAGATGCATATATATAAACACATATGAATGGCTAGCTACAGGTAGTAAAAGAGGCTTGCAAATCTAATTTATCAATGCAGAGATAAGATGATAGTTATCTGGCATTAGATACAAAAGAAAACACGAACCACTTGTTCAACTGCAAGCTTAGAATAGAAGAGAAAATGGAAATTGAACATATAACAACAAAAGAAGCTTATATCACAAGAATGAAGATGAGAAGCTTGAAGGAACACAGTAGCAGCAATCTCCAGAAGTTGAACTTTTGTTACATTTAGCTTTCAGCCTTTTATAGGCCTTTTACAATGCTCTTGAGCTCTCAAAGGCTCGAAGTCATAATTTATCCTCTCTGTCCCTTTAACTATTTGATGCCCTGACTAGGCTAGCATGGGCTCGGAGGATTATTCTTCTGGCAGCAGAGTAACTGCATTTTGTGTAGTTTGTTACATTGTCTTGGAGCTCTTTCATGTTAGAGATGCCCCAAAATTGGTTCTGTTGTTTCTGGCTGAGCACTGTCTGCTCCATCATGTTTCTATTTGTTTTGGATGAGCTGCATTGTTTACTCCATGATGTTTTAGTTTGTTTTGGACAAGCTTCATGTGATGTGGCCCTTTTTATTCCCTTTCTGGTCTCTGTTTCCCAACAATCTGTCTCCCAAACTATGCTATGTGATGGAATGGGTCTTCTGGCCTCTTTCTTTCCTTTAAAATGCGAACAATGAGAATTTTTCTATTAACATAGAAAAATTCCACAATTGTGAGAAATCTCAGCCATTTATGTTCTTCCAGACTTCAAAAGTCCTTAAAACTGGGCTATTCTCCCATTGGGTCCGCTCTCTTGGTCGCTATCGCAAGTCATAGATGGCCTCTTCACTTACTTCCCTTCGTATTCTAGAATGTGTTAAAAACATGGAAAATACAATGAAAATGGCTCCCTCCAGACTTCAAATATTATATATTTCCCTTCCTAAACCCTTTTGAGTCTAGGCCTTATCGCATCGACGCCACTCCTTGGTTCCCTTTGTATTTCTTTGAAATACAAAAATATGCAAGAGACATTAAAAAATGGCTTTCTGTGGATCTCAAATTTTATACAATATCATTCAGAAATCTATCGGGTCTGGTTATTGGGTTGCCCATGTGTATATGCTAGCTCCCTTTTCATATCTGATGCGATATAGTGATGTGATCAATCACAATCGCATGTCGCTCATGCTCTGGGCCTATGGCTGGCGCACTCCCTTGTAATTCCCGATAGTGATACCCCAATGTAACATGGGTTGTCAATATGCACGCTTGATCAATGGTCCACGTTGAATCACCGATTTCCATCACCATTGCCCCATGGTCGACGCCGATTGCCACTTCCCGCCTGTGCCGATTTCGATCGCTGATTAGATCCGCCAATCCAATCATCGGAGATCGTTGATCGGGGTGTCTTGCACACATCCTTTAGTCCTCTGTGCTGGCCGATATGCGATTTTCCACTTAGATCTGGGCCATTGATTGGCCAAATCTAATGGTTGTTGTGAATCTCTTTGTTTGTGCCTGCGGTAATGGTTTTTCACTATTTTTGAGTGTTTTAGCCTCCTGATATTGTTTTTCTGCCCTTCCAAGGGATCCTGGCATGTGATGGTTTTGACTTTGAATGATCCTTAAGAAGATTTTGAAGACTTAAAGAGCATATTTGGATCCATTGGCATGATTTTTCTAGCTTATGGAGACTTTAAAGAGCATATTTGGATCCATTTTTGGGCCAAATGCTTCCAAGGCTAACAATACCCAAACAAAATCCCAACATGAACATATCCATAAAATATTTTACCTTTATACGGTATAGCTAATTATGTATCTAAATATAGCATCAAATTAAGGTGGATCAAGGCTAGTTTAATTTCCTTCTTAAATAAGTTATATTCCACATTAATACTATGAGTCAATACCATGGATTCTAAAAATCATGGGTCAATACCATGTGTCATTTTGTTTTTATAATTTAATTTTTATAGGGTTATTTTTATTTTATTTTCACCAAGTTAAAATGTTTACAATACATTATGTTACATTAAGTTAAACATCTGTACCATATTTTAATTTTATTTTTATTTCGATCGAGTCGAAATGTTTACATTATGTATGTTACACATTTCTAGCATACTATAGGCATTTGATCTTAGCTCAATGAAGAAATTACATATATCCCTCATACTAAAAGTGACCTTTTTCTAATTTCATTAATTTCAATTACATTATCTCACTATATAAAGTCACATGTAAAATAAAGGTGAAAATTGAAGTATTTTATTTGTGGTAGATATTGATTTTTAAAGTAGCGTTAGTTTTTTAAAGTAACATTACACACAACATCTCTCACATATACATATATTAGACCACATATACACACGCACACATATATATTTTAACATTTTAAACTTAACATTATGTGACAACATCTCCCTCATGTACTAGGCTATAGAGCGCCTCTCGACACAATAAATATTATAAACCCTAAAAAAACATGGTTGACCATGGCTGATTTTCATTTTGAGACAATCTTTGTCACAATGTTATGTTGGACCATGGTTGGCCATGGTTAGCCGTGATTGATTTTCATATTGAGGGAATATTGATGACAATGTGGTGTTGGACCATGGTTGACCTAAGTTGAACATGAGTGACCATGGATAATTTTCATATAGAGAGAATATATCTCACAATGCAATGTTGGACCATGGTTCACCATGGTGGTCACAATGCGACATTGGACCATGAGATAATCTTTGTCACAATGTGGCAATTGTTATTAACAATGGTTGACCATGACTAACCATGGTTGACAATGTTTTATTTTCATATTGATACAATTCTTGGCATAATGCGATATTGAACGATGGTTGACCATGGTTTATTTTCATACTGGGAAATTCTTTGTCGCAATGCGACGTTGGACAATGGTTGACCATGGCTGACTATGATTAATCATGATTTCCCAAGGTTGACCATGATTTATTTTCATATTGGGACGAATGTGATGTTCGACCATGCTCAACCATGCTTGAACACCTAGATTAATAAAGCTAAGGGAATAATCAACCTAAGGGACTAATACTAAACCCCAAGGAAACGTGAACCCAAGGGAATAATATTAAGCCTAAGGGATTCATATTATAAAACCAAGGTATATAAACCCTAAGATAAATATTATAAACCCTAAATAAACATGGTTGACCATGGTTGATTTTCATATTGAGACAATACTTGTCATAATGGGATGGTGGACCATGATTGAATTTCATATTGAGACAATATTTGTCAAAATCTGATGTTCAACCATGTTTAACCATGGTTGATTTCCATATTGAGACAATATTTGTCACAATGTGGCATTTGACCATGGTTGACAATCGTAGACCATGGTTGACCCTGATTGATTTTAGAAAACATGGCTGACCATGGTGGACCATGATTAACCATGTTTGATCACGATTGATATTATAAACCCAAGGGAATAATAAACTTGATGGATTAATACTAAAAACCCAAGTGATTATAAACTTAAGGAAATAATATTAAATCCAAGGGAATAATATTAAAACCTAGGTATTTGAACCCTTAGATTAATAAAGAAAATGGATTGAAGTTATAAACCAAAGAGAATAATATTGAACCCTAGGAATATGAACTCTTAGATTAATAAACCAAAATATTTATGTTATAAACTAAGGGAATAATAAACTGAAGGGATTAATACAAAAACCCCAAGCGATTATAAACCCAAGGAAATAATACTAAACACAAGGAATTAATATTATAAACCTAAGGTATATAAACCCTAAAATAAATATTATAAACCCTAAAATAAACATGGTTGACCATGGTTGATTTTTTTTGTTGAGACAATCCTTGTCACATGTTGGACCATGGTTGACCATGCATGATCATGATAGATTTTCATATCGAGACAATCTTAGTCGCAATACGACGTCGGACCATGGTTGACCATGGTTGATTTTCATACTAAGATAATATTTGTCACAATGCAACATTAGACCATGGTTGATCACGATTGACTCTGGCTGAGCATGATTAATTTTATAAAACATGGTTGACCATTGATGACTCCCATAAATAGGTACATTTTGAATATAATTATGCCATCCTTTAACCTTAAAACTATCCTTCTCTTACATTAATTCTCATTTTTTGTTATCTTGTGCTTATTCAGAGGGGTAAAAGGTGTTTTTGGTAGTATGTGACCTAAAGTGGTTTCGCTGCATGAAAATGATTTTTTTTTAGGCTATTACTATGTAGGGGCTTCATGGAGACAACTAGGAGAGAACCTAGGGATTTCTTCCACATCCTCAACTGCATATGAAAGAGGTTAATGGGATGAAAAATTAGGTCATTACTACACCACTGGGGCAACTAGAGATCCATTTGCACCATAGTGACATGAATGTCTTGGTTCCAAGCATTCCTTAGTACCACAACTAAGCCAAATTCTTTATAGTAATTATCTTGTTAGTTGTATATGCATGCAATCCCAACATTTCCAAAAGAAACAACTTCTGGACTCTCAGTTGTTAGGTTGATTTTCTTTCATTTTTTTTAAGAATCTTAAAGGACAATGGAAGCATGGATATCTAGCTATAGAGTTCTATTCTTATTTCTCGGTTGTATAGTTTAATATGATATTTTTCATGTCCAAAATAGGAAAGGGTGATTCATGTTTCCCTCAGATTATATCTGTAATCTTGTTGGGATCGGGTCCCCTAGGTCATTTTTGGGGAAAAATCGCAAGTTTTGGGGCAAAGCCCAAGTTTTATGTAAAATATGGAAAGTCTCTGCAAATTGTGGTCACAGAGCGCGTAGTTAAGTAAAGAGTCAAAAAGGGTTTTTAATCTCTGTTATGTAAGTTAATTCGGCTTTTTGAAGATTTACCCATGGTCTGTGGACCATGGGATTGTATAAATAGTTGTGTCTTAGAGAGTCTAAGGCATAATAGAAGAAAGAAAGTTGTTTATGGGTATAAGAGAAGAAGTCTAGCATAGAAGTAGAAGTCTTAGAGGAGGGAAAGGCTATGTAGCCGAGTGCACAGAGGCCTAAAGTAGTGTTCGTAGTTGACTACGTGGACCCTTGCAACTAAGTTTGTAGTAGATTTTTGAGTCTATAAGCTTAAAAGAATATCAATAAAGAAGATTGTTGCAGAAATACTTGTGTTTTATCTATTATCTTCGATTATGTATGAATTCACTTTATGTTGTGATAAATAATGGTTTTATGAAATAATGATGTATTGATGCACAACTTTACTTTTTCTATATTTTTATTTGAACGCAATTAATGTGATTTGATTAAGCGAAGATTATAATGCCTTATGTTAGAGTTATTAAACACTTAAGTTGATCAGAGCAAATAATGGTCTAAGTGTAATCCAAGGCTCATGTAAGTAGCTAATTGACCTATTCAGGGTCTGCAAAAGCCAATCGTAGACCCTCACAAAGGTCTAGAGGCTGATTGGAGGAAGTTAAATTAGTAAGATACAGGAATATAGAGGTCTAAGTGAAGGCAGATCTAGGTCACCAAAAAGACATCACACTGATCTTTCAATGCAGAAACTTGGTTCCAGCATCCCCCCATACTGCTTCGGGTGAGACTTCAATCTGCGCACCATGGATTGATGCCGAAAGGGCCAGTACACTAGGTATTTGATTGGTACAACTAACTTTGAACCTATGTCAGGACCCCCTAAGCCAACAAACGGCTCCATTTCTGGGACTGGGATATGCATAAAGAGATGTGTGATGTTGCATCAATGGAATCCGACCAAGAAGGAAATTGAGAAGTGGTTGGATAGAAAGATCCATGAATTCGTGGCACAAAAAAAATAGGAATCCACACCTGACAAAAGAATACTGGTTCGATAGATACCTACACACAGAAATACACAAAAAATTATTTTGCACCTTCCCGATCCAACTATACGAGTGGATCACTAAATTGGCAGAAAACCAAGGAAGGTGGAGGCTTGATAGTGTGATAGTGTGGACCCCAGAGCTCGTGCAGAGGTTGGAAGCTTCTGAAGGTAAGATCTCATGCATAGTTTATCAATGGCTTGATTGAGTCATTGGAGTATTTTTTATAGAGTTCGCGATTGATACCTTCGTTAGTTACAGTGAAGCAGAGTGATGCATATTCAAGGGACCATGAGGTAAGTACTTAAGATCTTTGAATACTTAGATTAAAATTTTCTTGTGTGAAAAACGAGTTATTCCATTACCTTGATGTTTGGATCTATGAAAAATGGATGAAGTTTTAGAAATCGAGGAAGAACAGGTCTTGAAGATAGTCCATGGATTGGACCTCCTTCAAGTGATGATGAGGGAGCAGTACATGCTTCATCGTAGAGTGTTGTCCAGTTGATAAGCTAGGGTTTTCCACAGATACCTCATCTGCCCACACCACCTCCACCTTCACCTCCACATTATACACCTACACCGACACCACCACCACCTCTGCCACTGGTCAACATGTCGAATATGATGAAGTTCTTGGTTTTCAAGGGCTTAGGAAGTGATGATCCATATTAGTTTTGATTTTTTTCAAGGGATGTATGGACATCACAACAAATTAAAAATGATAATATAAAAAAAGTGAAGTTCGTTAGCGCTCTACAGGATTGCGCACTGACATGGTACATTAAATATTGCACCGATAGCCTACTAGCATCATTAGTAGACACTGAAACCACTCTAAAAAAATAATTCGTTAAGACTAATTCTGAATCACAGTCAGTAATTGGATTCAAGGAAATCATGATGAGGGCCGGTGAAATGCCCTTGGAGTTAGACCAAATATTTAAGTTCCAGATCTGCAAAGCTAATATGAATCTCACAATATTCAGCACTGTGAATTGTTTGTAGCCTTGCTCCTTCTCCACCTAAGGGTTGCTTTATCACAACGAAAGGTAGGAACTCAGGTAGAAACCTTGGCAACTGCAATGAGATTTCATGAAATGCCTATTCAAGACACTTCTTTTTGAGTTCAACAAATTCATGTGGAGTTACAGAACCTTTGCCTGGAATTGTAGAGCTTGAAAAAGGAAAAAGTGGCTCGGCTGGAGATATGTGAAGAAGTTTGGTGTCTCAAGTGTAAAAAGTAGGGGCATGATAAAGATCACTACCCTGTATTTTTGAATTACATTACTGAGGGGGGCCTATGCCCCTAAGCCAGGAAGATCCAGTAGGACCAAGTACGGGGCCCGTGCTATGGTGTGCTATTTGTCAATCAATTGGAAAACATGTAACAAACAATTTCCATTTGTTGGAAAAAATTGTACAGATGCCACATCAACTATTCTGCAATTTCTATAAGTCAGTGGGCCACGATGAGTGCCACTATTAGAGCTATGAATTAATGATGGAAAGGATGCCTATGTATCGAATGAAAGCATAAAATCGGCCTCCGGATCAGGGCATTGGGGGAAAACTTGAGGATAGAGGGGATGCAAACAAGGCCAAGGAGAAGGAGGACCTAGTAAGGGTTGGGGGAAAGTCATTTTTTACAATTGCAGAACTTTGGGACACTATGTGCAGGAGTGTACAAATTAGGGACACCCGTCATGTAAATATTATACATAGTTTGACCACACAATCGAAGAATGTCCTGTGTTGATGGCCAAGATGTAGGAGAAGAAGGCACAACCTTAGCATCCTACATAGAACTTACAGATGATGAGGGCCGAATCCCATGAAGAGGACCCAAATGTGAATATTGTACTACAAAGCGAGATTGTGATTCATGACGATAAGGGAAAGAAGCTTGAAGAAGGTGGATGGGTTTGCAAGGGCCCAAAAAAGGAGGTTGGGTTTGATATAGAGTGTGCGAAGGAAATATTCATGGAAGTCAAGAAGAGCTTCATGGAAGCCTCTACCTTAGAGAGTCAGAACAAACTGCGAGATACCAGTGCACCTACATAGGTTGACCCATTTCTTCTTATTACATTCTTCAAAACATGTATGAAGTTACTACATGACAACAAAGCTATGAAGGGGCTACAAGAGTTGATAAACAAGTGTGCAAATAAGGATAATTCTCTTGATGGACTACGGGTAGCCAGAAAGATTGGTAAGCATAAGCCACCGTTCGATTTCAGCCTTAGAAAAATCGAACGGTGGGCATATACACCCGCCATTCATTTATGACCCGATAGCCTGGGAAATATGGCTTGCCATTACTGAGAGACAACCCTCTACCGCTCTTCCAGTAGTGGATGATCTAATTGCCTTGTCTCTTATCACATACATACGAGGCGACGGGCTTGGCACCGACAACGACTCAGACGCATAAACAAAGGCACAGAGTTAGATTCATACAGCAGATCACACATAGATTCAGATGTCCAAACATAGAAAGACAATAAATAAATGTGCAATTTCCACAATGGATAACTTTCATCAGACAACTTATGTTCTTGATTAGACAATATATAGGTATAACGTTCCTTTCAACAGATACATTGATAAGATTCCTTTCAACGGATACATAAAACGTTCACTGATACATCTATAAAGTTCCTTTCAAAATATTAACCAATTTAATCTAGTCATAAAAATAAAAGTAACCAATATTAACCCAGGTTGTTAATAGGTTGCCACATTTATTCAATAGGATATGTATATTGTGTTTCTATTGTTCATATATTCCAACAATATGGATTGGTAAATCAACACAACTTAGTTTTTTTATTTTTATTAAAGATTTTGAATCTTAAGGGAGTTAGATGTTGAATCTTAAGGGAGTTTATTTTCTGAATGCAAAATTCTATGATTTTAAATTTGAACTCATTTTTTATTTACTATATTATTTTTTTTATTTACTATATTATTTTACTTTCTTATTTGTATTTTTTTTTAATTTAAATACATTTTTTTTTCAAAATGTGATGAAATTTTGAAGAAATATTTGTAAATGGGAGATGAGTTTTCATCTCAAAAAAATACACCAAAACTAATTTAGATATAAGTGTGCTACTAGAAGTGGGACAAATTTAATATTCTTTCACTTCTTTATTAATTGAACCATAATTGTGCTAGGTTATTCTATATCCATTTTTATTATTCATGGTATAGAATTACTTAAGGTTACCACAAGTATCTTAATACAAATCTAGCTCTAAATAAATTAGGGAAAATGGGCATGAATCATGGCCCCATTTTCATATTATTTTGTATTTTTCCTTTCTTTATTCAACTTAGATTTTAGATTGTTTTAATGATTCTCTAGGAACTCTTTATTGTTGTTCTCAATGGTTGTTTTTCCTAGTCCTATTTACATATTTTAGTCATTTAGGGGCACTATAGATTTTAAAATGATCCAATATGCTCTTGGCACTCCTTATTAGTGTTGTAAAATGTTGTTCTTCCCATTCATGTTGACATGTTTTGTTTACTTGTGGGGATTGATATATTTTTTTGTTCTCTCATTCCTTTTATTCACTATCTTAAAATGTGTTTTGGTGGGAGTTGAATTGTTTGCAATAGTGGGTGCAAAATTATATATAGTATTTTTCCATGCAACAAAGACTGTGCTAAGTTCATGTTGTAATCCTTCTGTATAATTAGGGATTTAGTTATAAATTAGGTATTTTTAGTTACAACTATTTCACTTTTTTTTTCCAAGTATAAATGTAACCTTCATTGAATGAATTAATATACAAATCACAGTATTTGAATCAATGGAATTCTCCAAACTTCTTATTAGTGGTATCAAAGCCTGGATTGAACTCCATTGAACCATAACGCCTAGATACTCCATTGTTGTAAACCAACCAAGAAGATGTGCTTGTTGACTTAACTGTGAGTAATTTTGGTAGAGGCATGACTTGGTACTGTTCACAACAACATTGGTGGAGTCAAAAGCATTGGTAGAGGCGTACTTGGTGGAGACTTTGCTCTGGCAATTTTTTTTAATATGCAATCATTGGGTTTTGAAACCCACTATATATAGAATTGAAGAATTTATTATTAGTTTTTTTAAGACCACCATGTGGCGCCTTGGAGCAGATATATCGATGGCTATTTAATTTGTAAGTTAATAAAGAAAATATTTAAGAAAAAGGAAAGTTGTGCTATAATGGTTGAAGTAGATTTTTTTTAAAAGAATTTTGTTCCTGTAATCATAACATTTTTTTTTTAAATAATTTTTTCATTATCTAAAAAAAATATGAACTCTTTGGTATCCTTAATTGGGATTGTTCTGTCCAGAAAGGAAAATTAGGAAGGTTAAAAATACACTTATTTTAAATGATCTACGGGATGGAATCTATGAACCCTAATGAGGAGATACAATTAGCAATATGGCAAAGTAAGGATAAAAAGGCCTATGCCTTAATTTCCACCTAAGTCTTAGAAGAGGTAAGCAGATACATTTCTCAGAATAAAACAACATATGATGCCATAAAAAAAATAAAAGAGCTTTATGATTCACATTCTAAATTGGAGATAATTAAGTTATTGTTGAAGTTATTTATTTTGGAAATGAAAGATAATGATCCTCTAACTTATGAAATTAAAGCCATCAATCATGAAATTGAATCTACTGGAGTTAAAGTTGATCTTCCACTCACTGCCTTTATGAAAGTCCTCTACCCTAGTTATTCACACTACTTTGAATCTCTCCAAGCTAGTGGACAGTTAAAAGATTTAGATTTTGATAAATTAGTAGGGAAAATTGCAAAAAGAGAGAAGCCTTTTGGCAAGAAAGGAAAATCACATAATTATAATACTAAAACCTTATGTCTTGCTAAACAATACCAAAAAACTCAAGAAGAATATGATAGAAATACTAAGGGTAATAGAGGTTGAGGTAGGAAGAATTATAGAGGCACAGAGGGTAGAAATATTCAGGGAGATAGACAACATAGTGATAAACAAAGAATTTTTCCAAATAAAACAATTGTCAAATGATTTAGATGTGGTAAAATTGGAGGTACAGCTGCAAACTGTAGAATTCCATGGAAGAAAATTAATGAAAGAAGAGAACAAATTCTTGAAAAGAAAGATCATGTAATTCTAGAAAAAGGACAGTCTTCTGAGAATACACATTATGTTGTTGCTCATTGTATTTTTCATATGGAAGATATATTTAGTACCTCTTTTTCTTCATGGCATGGGAGTTGGATTTTAGACACAGATGCCACTTGTCATATGACCTTTAGAAGAGATTTGTTTGAACAATTTAGTGATAATATTGATGGATTAGTGTATTTTGTTGATAAGTCTCAAATCAGACCATTGGGGATTGGTTTTATTCAGTTAAAAATTCTTGGACTTTATGATTATACTTTCAATGGTGTTCTTTACATTCCTTAGTTCCAAAGAAATTTATTATCTCTTGTACAAATAAGACAACAGGGATAGTCCATCCACATATTTGATTGTAAAGTAGAAATTCGAAGAGCAGCTGCCAATAAAACTGTAATGACTATTGTAGAAGAAGATAAATTGTTGAAATTGAAAGGTGTGTCATCTGTTAGATGCAAAATGATACTTTTTCATCTTATTTATTGTGGCATGCACGTTTTATTCATATTATTTGTGAATGTATTAGAATTATGAGACAAAAAGGGATTAAAGGAATTCCAATAGTTCCCAAAAAAATTGACCCCATGTAATGTTTGTATATTGGGCAACCATCACAAACAATCTTTTCAGAATTTTATTTCTCAAGATACAAGAAAATTAAGTCTCATACACTCTAATTTATGTGGACCTATGTCTATACCAACTACGAATCGCAATAAATACATGCTGAATTTTATTAATGATTATTCAAGGATGCATTGGCTTTATCTGCTTAAGGAAAAATCACAAGTTTTTGATGTGTTTAAAAAATTTCATCTCTTGATTACAAATGAAGCTCAGCTAAATATTGGTACTATAAGAAATGATAATGGAGGACAATATACTTCACATGTATTTAAAAAATAGTTGAAATAGAATGGCATCAAACACCAGATCACAATACCATATAATCCACAACAAAACAGTGTTGCAGAATGAATGAACAGAACATTGCTTAATATGGTAAGGTCAAAGATGCCTTTTAAGAGTGTAAAAATGATGTTTTGGGGAGAATCAGTGCTCTACGCAACATATATCAGAAATCGGTGCCCATTCTTTGTCATTTAACAACAAAACTTCATATGAAATGTGGTATAATCGTCTTCTTACTGTTAAACATTTCAGAGTTTTCAATTCTCAATGTTATGTTTTGATTCCTAAACAACGGAGGACTAAGTTGAGTGAACAAAGAAGAAAATGTATTTTTCTAGGGTATTCTATGACTTCTAAGGCATACCAATTATATGATGAAGAGAACAAGTAATTTACTTTTTGAAGCGCTATATCTTTTCTTCAATCTAATAAAGATTCCCTCACTCTTGATAGACAACTTAATCAGATATAAAAGTTTGTGCCTCAAAAGTTTTATTATAAATTGGATAATATTCTTCCACATCCTGAACGGGGGATACCTATATAGATTAGTCTATGGAGTTTCCTTCTTTCAATGATGATAATTATGATATTGATGAGAAATTAGTTGATGCAAGTGTTTCTATAGACATGAAATGGACATAAGTGACAATAAAGATGACACGGATAGAAATGGAAATAACTAAGACAAATAAAGAAGATGAGAAACTTCCTACACAACCTTTGTGAAGATCATCTCATATTCTAACATTTCTGAAGAAATATGATGAGTTTAAGACTGGAAGTTCCTCAAGTAACTATTCTAATTGTGAATTTAACTTTTCTGTGGATTGTGAACTTACTTGTTTTGAAGAAGCTACCAGTTATGATTAGTGGAAAGATGCAATGCAAAAGGAATATGATGCTCTCATAAAAAATGGCACATGGAGGCTGGTGGATCCTCCTGTTGGCACCAAACCTACTGGTTACAAATGGATATATAAAACTAATTATAAAACTGATGGTTCACTGGACAAACACAAGGCAAGACTTGTAGATAAGGGATATGCACAAAAAGAGGGTATTGAATATACATATATATTTGCTCCTACAACTAAATGGGGAACTATTACATCATTGTTTGCTATTGCAACTTAGAAAGAATGGAAAATTCATCATATGGATGTCAAAGCTACTTTTTTAAAAGGACATTTGATAGAAGATGTTTACATGTTTCAATCAGAAGGTTTTTCCATTAAAGGAAAAGAACAAAAGGTTCGCAAAATAATGAAGTCTATGTATGGCTTGAAACAAGCACCATGAGCATGGTATGAGAAACTAACTAAACATATTCTAAAGTTAAATTATAAACATTTTGACCTAGATGATGCAACTCTTTTCGTTAAGAAAGTTGGAAGATCAGTTGTATATCTAGTTTTATATGTTGATGATTTGATGATCATAGGAAACAATGGTGAATATATATCATCTATTAAGAAGGAATTGAACAATGTTTTTGATATGACAAATTTAGGTTTACTTCATTATAATCTTGGAATTGAAGATGATAAAAAACCACAACATATTTTCATCTATGAGAAGAAGTATGCTGGTAAGTTATTGAATATATATAGTATGGTGGATTGTAATCTTGTTGCTACACCAATGGAGAAGAATTTGGAACTTACTTTAGAAGAAGGAAAAGCATTTGAAGATCCAACAAACTTGTTGTAAGATTTATTTATTTATCTATTACTCATCCTAATATAACATTTGTTGTAGGAATACTTTCTAGATTTATGCATCATCCTTGTGAGGGGCATTGGATTGCAGGAAAAAGAGTACTGAAATATTTGAAGAGGAACCCAAAACTATGGCATAAAATATGTCAAAGTTTTAGACTTCTATCTTATGTGTTATCCAAATTTTGTTTTTGATGGAGATAAAGAGAATAAAGTCTCTACTTCTAGCTATTTGATGAATCTTGGATCGACCACCAGTTGGATATCACTCAAGAAATCTGTTCTTGCCGATTCTACCATCAAAGTTGAATATGTTGCAGTAGCTCAAGCCATTAAGGAAATCATTTAGCTTTGGAAAATACTTGAAAATTTGCAGGAGAAACAAAAAGCTTCAACTCATTTATTTGTTGACAACTCTTCTGCAACTAAATTGGCCAAGAATATAAAGTTTCATGATCGAACCAAACATATCAACACCAAGTATCATTTGATTTGACATCATGTAGAGGCCTAAACAATTCATCTCACACATTCTACAACATAAAAAAAAATTGTAGATATTTTTATTAATGCATTGGGATGCGAATAGTTCAAAAAATTTAGATCTTTACTTGGCATGTCACATGTCCCTTCAGATTAAGTGGGGAAATGTTGTAATCCTTCAGGATTTCTATATAGTTAGGGATTTGGTTTACGGATTTAGTTATAAATTAGGTGTTTCTACTTATAAGTGTTTCAGTTATTTTTTCAAGTATAAATGTAACCTTCTTTGAATGAATTAATATACAGATCATAACATTTGAATCAATGGAGTTCTCCAGACTTCTTATTAGTTCAAGCCATTTTTTGGTATATTTGATTTATACTCCTTGATTTCTTAAAAGAAATTGTGTTAATAATTTACATATTCTTTTATAGAAGAAATTTTTTTCCCAACATGTATTGGCTCATTTGGTGAGTTCAAAAGAGTGTTAATCCATCCACTTTCCATTCTCGTTATAGTTTTCCGCACTCCTATAGCATGCCTTAAGGGATAAGGCTACACGCAATTCCAGGTATTGTGAAAATAAATACCCCTCCCACCTCACACCTGAGGGAAAGAAAATCCTCTCTTTCCAGTGCAATACTTGGGGTTCGTTTCTTTAAGAACTGAAAAAAAGAATCTCTTCGGTATTCAGGCATAGATATATTCAAGTAAAATTAATTATAATACGGGAATAATAAAAGAACCTGGATGCTTTCTCCCATGAAATAATTATGTAATAAAAAAAAATTATTCTAACAATAACCAGGGAAATAAGTCAATAATTGGAAAAATGTCGTTCCCTCAAAAATCCATCACTAGCCAAAATGAGAAATTTTGTGGTTACATCTACAGTCTTGTCTCTTACATCTGGTTATGAACTTAAATATTACTTCAATCTCTTATCATAAAAAGCATGAGCTACAAAAAGTTGACCATTAAATCGAGGTACATCATCTAAACTATAAAAAAAGAACTCCATTAAGAATACAATTTCTCCTTATGCCCATTCAAATATTACTCTTGACCTAGAATTTAGGCACAAAACTATACAATTTAGAAATAAAAAATAGTGTTATGTTGTCATTAAAATTAACTTTTTCACGACATTTGTAGTGGTTCCTGGGAGGACAGTCACAAATCCACCCTTTCTTCTCAATAGTTTGGCATTCAATATTTGGCTCATGATTAAGAGTGAGTTGACTAACAATGCCACTTTTACATATAAAAACCATTGAAACCCCTATATTTGCTACAAATAAATTTTCCCCATTAACTGAAATAACAGTAACTGTTATGGATCCACAATGTCATAAATTAGCTTCCTTTGAAAAAGAATTCCATGGGTCCAGTTGCATGCATTCTTGATGGAACTTTTAGGTCTATCTAAAACTTAGGTTGCATTATTATGAGCGATACTCGTTAATATTAAAATGCTTAATTAGCATTTTACACCATATCAAACTTTCAAAATAGAAATAAATTTTCGCCTAACACAACAAATGACAGATCAACTGTAAAGCAATAGTCAAGAAACCCTAGTTCCATAGTGATATTGCCACTAGGAAATAGCTTCCAGGATCAATTAAACATTTAAAGAAAAATATACCCCAAGGACAATCCTCTAAATTAAAATAAGAGAGGTGGATCCTTAGAAAATCTAGTTAAGAAATCTTAGAAAAAGGGTTCTGCAAATTGCAGTGGAAGCAGGCACAATCTATAAGCCATAGGTAGGGTACAGATTCTTGTACATGACAAGAAAAGGACCACACAAACTCAATATCATTCCTTTGAAAAACACATGAAAAAGTTTTTTGAATAGGAAAAGGAGGTTCATCCCCACTATGATCGCATGTTGAGATCACAAATAATAAGCAAAGATCAAATGGAACTAACCCACAATTCCAAACTTAGCATAAACCGTACGCACAATAGAACACCATAAAATGAAAAAGAACACAATATGTATGTTCTCATAAGCTAAAATATCAATCACAACTAATGTTTTACAAATAACAAGTGTATATGTATTTATACACATCCATTTAGGGTTTGTGCTATCACCAAGAAGTTGAGTGGGTTGACCAAGTCATAAATTCAAAGTGTGTATCTTACCCCAACGGATAGTGATCTGAGAAGTGTGCATGCTCCCTTGCTAGTAGAGGTTGCACTGTCTGTTTCCGTTTTTCCCAATGCACGCAACAAGATATCTCGCTGGCTCTAGACTTTGGCTAACTCAAAAAAACTGATGTTCACTCAAGTTTTCTTCATGTCATTGACTATGTTGTAATCTAGAGGTTGTAGACTCACTGAGGTGTCCAGGGTGGAACAGATGCTTGTGCTATCCGGTTGACTATTCTGCAAATTGCTGCTCACGGATATGTTCTTATCGTTGTTGTCTTCCCATAATTGCTTCATGTTTGCTTTGAGGCAGCTGGTGGATTGGCCTTCTTTATCAGCCGTCTCACTTTCTGCATCTCCTCAAGTGTCAGGGGAACCCCTTTACTCCTAAGATTGTAGTGATAATTTTTCTTTTGAGGCTGCTTCTCGGTGTCCGTCTTCAAGACTACTTGTGAGCATTGATATGCATTCACCACATGCCTAGAAGTAGGTGATTCATCTGGTGCAACCTCTTCATTATCATCAATGTCTTCCAGTTGCTCTTGTATGTTGCCATCCATCTCGAGTGTATGGGTATAGACAAAGGTACCAACTTGCTTATAATTTTAACAAGAGTTCTCAGGATGAAATTCTTCAAGGAATGAATGGTGCTTAGGATCATCACATTGATCAAGTTGAACATAGGCTTTTTCATTTATTTGGAACTGAACTGGCTATCTCTTGATGAGCCAGTTGATGAAATTCTTGCCTGTCTCTGTCTGGGCGGATGACTGTTCCCGAATGTGTCCATCTTCTGTTGCTTCAGTTCAGACATTTCGGTGGTCAAGTTCTTAACAAGGCGTGTGAGGGTCTCAATGTTAGTTGCTTCCTTGTCTCTGCCTTTGCTTATCATTGTTTGGGGCTTTCTGCTCGCATCCTTGGATTCTTTTGTCGATTCATCATCCTTGATGACTCTAATGGCACACAATTCTTTCTTAACATCAATAGCCTCTTCTCAACTTTCTAATAGTGTTGGCTTCGCAACTTGCTTGACGAACTATGTAATGGTGGTTGGTAGTGCAAATGTGTAATAGTAGACAATTATGGGGTCATGAGGTTTGGTGTCTGCTGAAAACTTGTTCAAGATACACGTAAACCTCTGATTGAAATCTTTCACTTTCTCTTTTCCCTCCATCTTGAGGCTTCCCAATTCTTTTAGTAGCATGGCTAGAGCCTTGTCATCAGCAAAATTTTCAAGGAACATACACTTGAAAGAACCCATGTTCTTTCGAAGAAGCTACCCGATTGTCCAAGGTACATGGAAAAAACCTACATGCTATGTCATCATAACATAACTCAAGTGTTTGTAGCTGCAGGCAGAAGTTATCTAAGTGGTCTTCTACCCTCACCGTACTATCAGGGTTAAACTTTATGTTCATTATCTCCGCTCACTTCAACATCTTGTGTAGAACATCTAGGAGGGCCAATGGTCCCTGAGTCATCCATTCAAGATTTGGGTTAAAAATATCTTCATCCTCTTCGTCTTCTTACTCTCCTATGGAATTTGATGGTTCTCGGTCTGAGTCTATTGGTTTTTCTTCTTCTCCACTTCGTCCATTGCCTTTCCCTCTGTCTCTTATACCGAAGTTCGATCCCAAGACCACAAGAGTGCCTTGTTTGTCTTCAAAAGAGAATGGAGGTTCCTATCCATATTCAATAGCTTCTTCCAGCCCTTCAAGAGTAGCAAGGACTACTTCTTCCACTGATGATACAACCACTCTTGTGGGAGTGGCATTTAGCTTCTTAGATGCATGTGGAAGGCATTGTACACCTGGGATTAGTCCAATTGCTTTCGTGAACTGGCGAGTGATGGGATGTTACGAGCAAAGGTGTTGATATAAAATTTTTTGTTCAATTCTGGGAGGTGAGGAGTAACCAACTGCTAAGTTGGAGAGTGGAAGTGAGAGTTACTGCTTTGACCAGATGGTTGATGAGTGAGTGTGAGGGGAATTTCAGCCATGAACAATTGGTTCTACTCCTTCTAGTTCCAGAAACTTTGGTGGTGTTGGACCTGCCAACATTCATGGGATCACTGCAGTATCAAGTCCCAACTAGACCTCACACCGCTTGGTGTGGGAGTCCCATCGAGTATGATGGTAGAGTCACCATTGTCTTAAGGATTTTCCTAAACTCTTACTTGCCAGCATAGGAGAGTTGTTTGCTTTGCCTTCGAGAAGTGAGGTTCATGTGCCTAGTGAGTGTGGGTGTACTTGTGTCAATGGTTCTTTCACTATGAGGGGAAAAGGTGAAGGTGATTCCCAAGATGAAAGGGACCAGTCCCAACTCGGCTAGGAACACACAACACAAAGGACATACACAACTTTCGGAGGAGCAGTCCACTCAGATGTGGTAGTCACAACATACAAGGTAAGATAACATGTACAACACTAATGGATCCGTCTGAGATGAGTACAATGGTTGTTACAACAAAGCTCATGTGAAAGGTTTGTCTAATGTATGATATAGTAGTCACTACAGAGGAGAAAACATTAACAACATCTACAACACATTTCCATTAATAGATTATGCATTACAACAAATGAATCAGTTCAAATGTAGAACACATGGTTAAAGCAACATGCATTACAAGTGTTAAAGATTAGTCTTACAACAAATATAATACATGTGTGAAAATGTGCTTGCCTATTGACAAACTTCTGAATTAAGAGAGTTCCAAGACACATCATTACACCATACATCACTAACCCTGTCATCGGGGTATTGGAGCCACTACTTACTCCTCAAAGAAAATATCATAAAATATCTTAGCTATGTGGGAGGAGCTGAGGTGAAAAGTACATTCATGCACAAATGAGGGGGGTATTTATAGCCAATGGTGAAACTGACCCTTGTGCTTATTTGACTATCCTCTTGACTATTTAACTTGCATGACTCTCTTAGCTATGTGGGAGGAGCTGAGGTGAAAAGTACATTCATGCACAAATGAGGGGGGTATTTATAGCCAATGGTGAAACTAACCCTTGTGCTTGTTTGACTATCCTCTTGACTGTTTAACTTCCATGACTCTCCGACTCACATGGCTCTCCAACTTACATTACTCTATGTTCAACGAGTGGGGCTCTTGGACTTCCATGTTACATCACATTGATTGAAAACAAGCCCATAGTGGAGATGTGGGCAACATGACTCATGACTTGACTTGACATAACTTGACAAGACAACTCTGGTACATTTGTGTTGCTGCTGGAGTGCATGTCGACTTACAATGTTGCTAAGTGATGGATATCTTCATGGTGCATCATAGCTTCACTTCCGCATGGCGAAGTACGCGGAGTCTTCGATGGTCCTTGGTTCACTTAATTAAGCTATAGCATGTAGTTTTTTGCTTTCATGTTGGAAGGCTTGACATGCTCACTTGTTCACAAAGGTGCATGTTCATCGCATTCATCTACTTCACATGCTTTGTTAGTTCATCCGTTGGTGAACCTGTCCATCTGCATGTGCTCCCTTCATTCATTCCATTCATTTCTGACATGTTTGTGGATGTACTTTTATCTATAATCACTCATGACGAGATGACATCAGATCCAAAATATCCTTGTCTACCATGACACCTGATCATTTAGATGTAGGTGACTGGGGGAGGTAATAGGGCTATGATGAATGATGATGGCTCTGGACAACTGCTGACGAAAATTGCGCAAGAGTCACTGAGATATGGAGACATGGAATTTGAGTCAACAATGACAGACTGCAAGGTATAGTTTGGCTAGGAGGTAAAATTGCACAAATTTTGGGAGGAATAGTCTGGGCTACTAGAAGTCAAGGTAGGCATGCTCTATGCATTTTCTGGAATGAACAGTTAGCAGGAGCTAGATAGCCAAATTTATGCAATTTTCCATAGGAAGGGGTCGGGCTGCATGAGGGCTCAGCAGGTAGGGATTGTGCAATTTTTCTGGGGATCTTCTTGGGAGAATAGAAGCTAGATCTGTGCAATTCCTAGAGGGAACTCCCAATTGGCTGTTGGGGTTACTGGCAGCCATACTTGCACAATTCCCACAAGGAACTCCCAGTTTTCTATTGGGGTCTCTAGCAGCCAGACTTGCGTAATTCCCAGAGGGAGCTTCCAATTGGTTGCTCAGTCACTGGTAGTAGAAACTGCCAAATTCTTGGAGGGAGCAGGTAGTCTGCTATTGGGAGCTGCTAGCTAGAAAAACTACATTAAGGTCGGGAGGCCGACATGTTGATCATCTCTACGAAGTTTCTGACCTGAGATAACTAATGGGCAATGGGAGACCTGCTCATGAACACTGCGTAATTTCTAAGATGAACAGTCAGTCGAATGTCAGGGTGGCCACAATGAGTGCTGATTAAAGTTCTTGCGGGAAACATAGCTTGAAAGAAATAGCTTGGTGCTTCTGCGCTATTCTGGTTGACAATCAATCGAGTCGAATAGGATGATGGTTCAGCTATCAGTGAAGAGTTTGGTCATCAGAACTTTAGCAAAAATGGCTAAGTGTGTGAACAATCGAAAGATAAATAGGTGATCATATGGACACACACTCGCATGAATTGACAACAAAATGACGAAACCATCGGGATATATAGGTTACACATGACTGATTAGCAGTGCAAGTGACAAGCACAACACTTATGAATGATCTTTCATGATCGAGATGATGCTTGCGCAATAGTGAATGTGACTCCGGGTGTGTGAGTGTGACAAATGCTTTCATGGTGAACACATCCAACGCATACAAAGCAAACACTTTGAGCATGACCAGAAAATGGTTGCAAGCATGACTTAAACATCAACATGTAGAGGCTTGAGTGAAATAAACAAGAAAAGTGAATGTATAGACTCACACGATCGCACGGAGTGAACCCAAGTGTATGTAGTCATCAAGTGAAAATCTCCAAGGGAGGATCCAAAATTGGTGTAGGCCAAAATTTTGGAGGGTGGTTGTAGCCACTGTAACATAAACCATACCAGATAATGCTTCTTAATGATTCCCACTTTCCCTATTTTCAAATGTTGATTCTAACTATTTGTACCAAAATTGAATCCACTACCCTAAAAAGAAGTATGCACCCAAATGTTATAAAGTCTTCATTGTTGCTGCAGTTCAGTTTGGTGAAGAAATTATATAACTGTTAGACTCACCAAGATGGATTCAATATACTTAGTTGTTTCAACAAGATGGGTTTAGTGAAGAAAGTATATACTCGATGAATTCAACAAGATAGGTTCTGTCCAAATAACAAATAATAATGGAATACAATATCTAATACTTGCAAGGTCAAATTTTTCAGATGTAGCTTCAAAGTGGGCCGACTCGACTTCTCTAACGTCAAAGAATAATTAACATTTCACCTAGTATATTAATTGTTGTGTTGTCTTATATTCTTTCCACGACTACCCCGTGCACGAACCTACCTATGATTTTGTGCATGGTTTGGGGATGATGGTTTTCTATCCATGGTATTTTGTAGATCCATTCAAGGGAACTATGGTTATGTTCTAATCTAGGGTTAATGGATTGGGGTTTATGGATGATTCGGAATGTATATATATCTATTGTAACATTGAAAGGAACATAATGAAAAATCAATCTAGTAGTCTTGGTTTTTGGATCCAGGGGAAAATCTCTGTGTATATTTGTTTTATGTTTTATTCTCTCACCATTGTTTATTTTCTGTTTTTACAATTCGTATGCAGATAATTTATGTATGGGGTTAAAACCTACATTTTGTATCATAGTTTTTTGGCTTCAAGGGGACGCCTTTGCTGTTGAGGGGTTTTTGGTCGGGCCTGTGAATGACCCTGTTCAGTGGGAGATATGTGGGATCAATTCTTGTTGTGAAAGAAGATGGCGAGTAGTGGAAATATAGAGATCGAGAAATTTAATGGTCATAGTTTTGAGCTGTGGAAACTCAAGATGAAGGATCTGCTAGCAGATAAAGATCAGTGGATGGCAGTACATCTGGGTACTAAACCAACAACAATGTCAATTGAAGAGTGGGCGAAGTTGGATCATAATGAAAAAATCACAATACAATTGTGTCTCAGATTCAGTATTGCTGAATGTATCAGGGGAATCTTCGACGAAGGATTTATGGGACAAGTTAGGCACTTTCTACCAATCTAGGTCTATGGTGAATAAACTATTCCTATAGAAAAATTTGTATAACCTGAGGATGAAAGATGGAGACTCGATGACAAAGAATTTGAACGCCTTTAATACTATGGTAAGCTAGTAATTATCTGTTGATATTAAAATTTCAGACAAAGATAAGTACATCAGTTTGATGTGTTCTCTACCAGATTCACGGGATAGTTTGGTTGTCGCAATAGGTAGCAATGTAATTGTCGTGCAGTTTTATGAAATAGTCTCATTCTTATTGTTGGAGGAGATAAGGCAGAAACATATGGAGGGTTGGAATGGCGGTGCCTTATCTATACGAGGACGGTCCTAGAGTAGAAACTAAAATACGTCTAGTGGGATATCTAAATCTAGAGGGAGACATAAATCTCCAGGAAAACATGTAAAGGTGTGCTAGAAATGCGGAAAGACAGGACATTACAAAAGGGACTGTAAATCTAAATCTCCTAAGAAAGGAAAGGGATCCGATGATTCTCCTTCTACATAGGTGAAAACCACCTTAGATGAAGGTGTGGATGTGTACTTGGCTTCTTCTTTAAGTACACATGTAGATCATGAGGCATGGTTGATTAACTGAGGTGCATCCTTTCACTTCACTCCAAATAGAGATTGGTTCTGCGAGTATGAGAAATATGATTGTGGTGATGTCCTCCTAGGGGATGATAGGAAGGCTAGAATCATTGGCCGTGGAAAAATCAAGTTGAATTTGCGAGGTGTAAGGATTAGAAAACTTGGGGGTGTTCTTCATATTCCTTCATTGGCCATAAATTTGATTTCTATAAGCAAGCTCGATGATGCAGGCGTAAAATAGTGTTCAAGAAAGATGCCTGCAAGATGCTTCAAGGGCCACTGGTATTGATGTAGGGAGTTTGGATTGGAACTCTGTACAAGCTCCAAGGTAGCACTATTATTGATGGGTGCAATAGTTCTGTGGTTCTTGAAAGTGGAGTAGAAAATCTAGTGGTCTTTGGAGAAAAGACCATGGTATGGCATCAATGGATTGGACATATTGGAAAGAAGGACCTTCGAATACTTAATGGTAATGGTATGGTAGAAGTTATGTCTAATATCTCTCTAGATTTTTATTTCTGTGAAAATTGTGTATATGGGAAGCAAAATCGGATGAGTTTCGCCTCTGGTGCTAAGAGGGAAAAACAAATATTAAAGTTTGTGCACAATGATGTGTTTGTACCTATGAAGGTTCCATCACTAGGTAAGGCTATGTACTATGTATCATTAATAGATGACTTCTCAAGGGATACATAGATATATTTCCTTAGGAATAAATCTGAAGTCTTTGAGAGGTTCAAATAATTTAAGCCTCGGGTGGAAAACGAGACAAAGAAGAAGATAAAGTTGTTGAGGACATATAACGGTGGAGAGTTTTTCAAGAAATAATTTGAAGAGTTCTGTAAAAAGTGTGGTATAGAACGGAAGAAGATTACTCCATACACACCAGAGAAAAAAGGAGTTGCAGAAAGAATGAATAGGACGTTGATGGAAAGGGAAATAAGAATGCTCAATGGTGTCGGATTAGGACAAGAATTTTAAGCAGAGGTAATGGAGACTACATGTTACCTAGTCAACAGATCAACTTCATCAATGTTGGAGGATAAGACTCCACAAGAGGTATGGACTCCCTAAGAGGCTTCACTGCTAGGGTTGGCCCCTAACCCAAGAGCTTTAGCCCTCTGAGTCAACTGAGTGTCGAAACAAGGAAATGCTCATTCTCAATATCAAAACAGAAAAATACATCACAATGTCTTCCACAAGTCTTGAACTCGAAAATGACTAGTGTTTTTACAGAAAAAATTCAAATCCTAATGAGGCTTTAGGCCTCCTTATTTATACAATAGAATTCTCTAATGACTTCCTTAAATTTAGTGAGGCTTGGCTCCCAAACTTGAGATAAACTAGCTCTTCGATTGTCATTTGCTCGGCTGCATTTTCATCTCCATGACTTGGTTTCTTGTAACTCTTAGCTAGTGTGGTTGATGGAGAAATATTCAAATGAGTGAGGAGTAAATGAGGAGGATATACCTCCTACAATCTCTCCTTATCTCATTTGATTTTCAGCCCTTAATTAGCCAAAATTTCCATGATTTTCTCTCAAAAACCTGCAATCAATGCACATTAGTCCACTAGGCATAATATCTCACTTTGACTCGTCTCATAAAGCAAAATACAATCAAAATATGTAATATCTTATGAGAAGAGTTGATTTTAATAAGCTAGGAGGTGTATTAAGGCCAATATAGTTACCCAATGATGAGGCTCATCAATTCATTTAGTATGGTTACAAAAGAATGGTGTTTTTATTATCCTCGCCAAAAATGAAACTAAAATAAGAAAAAATTCCTCCAAAATATTGCTAAAAAATTGATCATTTGCTACTAAACTGAGCTTTTTTTCTACCAAGGAGTCATCTCTAAAATTCCACCAAAAACCTTCATTGGCTACTATAAAATCCAGCTCTAAAAACCACTTACATTCAAAAATACACGGGCCAAATATAAGTCTTAAACACTCTTGACACATCGAAACATTATAACTACACCAATATCGCTCAATTTTAAAACTTTTGTGTTTATATTATGTTGGGGGTTCACAGCCCCAAGGTTGAGCTCATGGAAATTGCACCCCTTTCATATAAAAAAATGGCATATATTTAAATCATTGTTGTAACCATATAATGTATATGGTGTATGGTTTAATCCCATCGGTGTATTATAATAATAATTTTCTATCCGAAAGTTACATCAAACAATATCCCATAATAATAATATTCCATCCATGTGCATATTTTTACATTTCCATCCAATTACATATGAAATGTTATACATATCCATTTGAACCATTTGCAATAATAAACAATGTAACACAATTGTTTGGTTTGTGTGCACATGTTTTGTAATGACTACAAAATGTTATACATATTCATTTGAACCCTTTGCAATAATAACAATGTAACACATTTGTTTGCTTTGTGTGCATATTTCTTCTAATGACTACTCGTATGGTTGTCCACACATATATATTAACACCGACCTCATTCATATATTCTGCCAAGCATTCAATTTTAATATACAATGAACCATTCTATACCCATGAATATAAAACCAATAGGTTTCACCAACCACATCATCATCCAATCATGTGGCTATGTAGTGGTGTATATGGTAGATTTGTCAGCCTTCGTTGGTGAATATTTATCAGACTTTACTTTGGAATAGATGCCAAGTTTGGCAGTCTCCACCCACCCCTTTTCATCATATATGACATTCAAAACATATACATATTCTTTATCGTCTAGATATCACGCCTTCTAGCCATGACTCGATAGATAATTCATTGTATTGTTGTTCCATAAGTTGTGGGTTCAAACCCCATTAATGCCAACTATTGGACCAAATTAAAGCTTTTGGTGTTTTGAGTTGCCATGTGGAAGCCCCCCATTGGAGCACCTAATCTGCCAACTAGGTTTCCATGCATTGCCAATTGCACTTTCCTCATCAATTGTTGACTCTATTGGTGTGTCATCTCCACACTATGTCAAGTGTCAATTCTAGAATATGCCACATCACCCTTTGACTTTAACTTTTTGCCCATTGGTCAAAATCTTTGAATTGCCTATATTTCACATGTAAAGTCCATTCAACACAATTCAAGTGGTATTGGAATTACCTTATCGAGATCTTCAATGAGGCAATATTTCCATTAACATTTTTGAACTTTGAATTTTATGCCTTTTAATTAGGATCCTCTTGGATCAGCTAACAAATCTTAACCTAACCTACCTAGCCTATCCTACTCTAGTATATCCCTCTCTAGCCTAGCCTATGTTATCTTAACCTACTCTATCATGTCTTATCATACCCTACTCTAGTCTAGCCTACTCCTGTTTACCATATTCTAGCCTATTATACCTTAGTCTACTCTAGCTTAACCTACTCTATATTAGCATACCATAGAATACTCTAGCCTTCCATGGCCTAACTTTTCCTATTCTAACCTATTATAGCCTAGTGTCCTTTAGCCTACTCTAACCTACTCTACTTTAGCCTAGCCTAGCCAACTCTATCCTAGCCTAGCCTAGCATAACCTAGCCTGACATATCTCAGCCTGACCTTGCCTAGCATAACCTACTCTAGCGTAGCCCAATCTAGCCTACCCAAGACTATGCTAACCTACCTAGCCTACCCTAATTTAGCCTTGCATACTCTAGCCTAGCCTAGCCTAGCTTACTCTAACCTATCTTACTCTAGCCTAACCTAGCCGAGCTTAACCTAGCCTCACCTATTCTACCCTATCCTACTCTAGCCTAACCTACTCTTGCCTAGTCTAATCTAGCATAGTCTATCATTTCCTATACTACCCTAATCTAGCCTAGCATAGCCTAGCCAACTCTAGTCTAGCTAATCCTAGCCTAGCCTAGCCCACCCTACTCTACCCTAGTCTATCTTACGAGAGCCTAACCTAGCCTAGCCTACTCTACCCTAGCCTAGCCTAGCCAACTCTATCCTAGGCTAGCCTTGCCTAAGCTAGCCTTGCCTAGCCTAGCCTAGCATAACCTGGCCTGACATAGCCTAGCATGGCCTAGCCTAGCATAACCTACTCTAGTATAGCCTAATCTAGCCTACCCAAGCCTATCCTAACCAATCTAACCTACCCTAATTTAGCCTTGCATACTCTAGCCTAGCCTAACCTAGCCTAGCATAGCATAGCCTAGCCTAGCCTAGCCTAGCCTAGCCTAGCCTAGCCTAGCTTACTCTAGCCTAACCTAGCCAAGCCTAACCTAGCCTAACCTATTCTAGCCTAGCCTAGGCTAGCCTACTCTAGCCTAGCCTACTCTTTCCTAGTCTAATCTAGCATAGGCTTTTGTTGCCTATTCTACCCTAATCTACTCTAGAATAGCCTAGCTTGCTCTAGTCTAGCCAAGCCTAGCCTAGCTTAGCCAAGTCTAACTTAGCCCAACCTACTCTACCCTAGTCTAGCTTATGAGAGCCTAACCTAATCTACTCTATTCTAATCTAGCCTAGCTTACCATAACCTAGCCTACCTTAGCCTATTGTAATTTGGCATAGCTAGCCTAGCCTAGCATAATCTGGCATAGCCTAGCTTAGCCTAGCCTACTTGAACCGATCATACCCCACTTTATCCCAACCTAGCCTAGGTTACTCTAGCATAACCTACTCTCGCCTAGCTTATACTAGCCTACTTTAGCCTACACTACTCTAGGCTACCCTAGCCTACACTAACCTACTCTACTTAAGCCTAGCCTTTCCTACTCTAGCCTACCAACCTAGCTTAGCCTAGCCTACTCTAGTCTAACCTACTCTAGGCTATTGTAGCCTACCATGACCTAGTCTACTTAAACCTAGCCTAGCCTACTCTAGGCTACCTTGACATATACTTCCTTAGTCTACTCTAGCCTAGCCTAGCCTACCCTACCCTACCATAGGTTAGCCTACCCTACCCTACCATAGGTTAGCCAACTCTAGCCTACCCACCTTAGCCTACCCTACACTACCCTAGCTTAGCCTAGCCTACTCTACCCTAGCTTAGTCTACTCTAACCTAGCCTAGCCTAGTTTATCCTAGCCTCGCCTCACCTAGCGTAGCCTACCTAACATAGTCTAGCCTAGCCTAACCAAGCCTACTCTAGCATAGCCTAGCTTATCCTACTCTAGCATAACCTACCCTAATGTAGTCTATCCTAGCCTAGCCAAACCTATTCTAGCATAGCCTAGCTTATCCTACTTTAGCATAACCTACCCTATCATATTGTAGCCTAGCCTAACGTAACCTACTCTACCCTAGCCTAACGAACTTTAGCCTAGTCTAGACTGGCCTACTTTAGCTTAGCCTAGCCCAGCCTCACTTATACTAGCCTACTCTAGGCTACTCTAGCCTACCCTAACCTAGTCTACTTAAGCCTAGCCTTGCCTATTCTAGCTTAACAACGTAGCTTAGCCTAGCCTACTCTAATCTACCATACTCTAGGCTACCCTAGCCTACCCTAACCTGGCCTAACCTAGCCTACTCTAACCTACCAACCTAGCCTAGCCTAACCTAGCTTATACTAGCCTACTCAAGTATACCCTACTATAGGCTACCCTACTCTACCCTAACCTAGTCTACTTAAACCTAACATAGCCTACTTTAGGTTACTAGAAGATAACATTCCTTAGCCTACTCTAGCCTAGCCTATCCTACCCTACCAAACCATAGGTTAGCCAACTCTAGCCTATCCTAGCCTACCTTAGCTTAGCCTAATCTATTCTAGCCTAGCCTAGCCTAGCCTATCCTAGTCTACCCTAGCTTAGCCTAATCTATTCTAGCCTAGCCTAGCCTAGCCTAACCTAGTTTAGCTTGACATCACCTAGCATAGCCTACTTAACATACTCTAGCCTAGCCTAGCCAATCCTACTCTACCATTGCCTACTCTAGGCTACCCTAAACTACCCTACTCTAGGCTACCCTAGACTACCCTAACCTAGCCTAGCCTAGCCTACTCTAACCTACCAACCTAGCATAACCTAACCTATCTTATACTAGCTTACTCTCGTTTACCCTACTACAGGCTACCCTAGCCTACCCTAACCTAGTATACTTAAACCTAACCTACCCTACCCTAGGCTACCCTGACATTACTTTCCTTAGCCTACTCTAGCATAGCATAGCCTAGCCTACCTAACCATAGGTTAGCCAACTCTAGCCTACATTAGCCTAACCTAGTTTAGCTTGGCCTCACCTAGCATAGCCTAGGTGACATAGTCCAGCCTAGCCTAACCTACCCTAGCTTAGCCTACTCTAGCCTAGCCTAGCCTAACGTAGTTTAGCTTGGCCTAACCTAGCATAGGCTACCTAACATAGTCTAGCCTAGCCTAGCCAAGCCTACTCTAACATAGCCTAGCTTATCCTACTCTAACATAACCTACCCTAACGTAGTGTAGCCTAGCCTAGCCAAATCTACTCTAGCATAGCCTAGCTTATCATACTCTAGCACAACCTACCCTATTATATTGTAGCCTACCCTAACGTAGCCTACTCTACCCTAGTGTAGCAAAATTTAGCCTAGCATAGACTAGCCTACTTTAACATAGCCTAGCCTAGCATAGCCTAACTTACTTTACCCTCGCCTACTCTAGCCTAACCTACTCTTGTCTAACCTACTATAGGTTCACCTAACGTAGCCTAATAGCCTACCTAGCCTACTCTAGGCTAATTTAGCTTAGCCAAGCCTAGCCTAGCCTAACTTACTCTACCCTAGCCTAGTCTAGCCTAACCTACTTTGTCTAGCCTATTGTAGGTTCGCCTAACCTAGCCTACTAGCCTACCCTAGCCTACCCTATCCTACCCTATCCTAGCCTAGCCTAGCCTAGCCTAGCCTACTCTAGCCTATCCTAGCCTACTATGGCCTAACCTACTCCAGTCTAGCATACTTCATCTCACCCTAGGCTATCCTACCGTAGCCTACCGTAGCCTACTCTAACCTAACCTACTCTTTCCTAGCATCCTCTATCCTAGCCTAGCCTACTCTAGCTTAGCCTAACCTACTCTAAACCAACCTAGCCTACTCTAGCATACCCTAGCCTACCCTACCATAGCCTAATCTATCCTAGCCAATCTAGCCTAGCCTACTCTAGCTTAGCCTTCCCTAGCCTACCCTATCGTACTCTAGCATACCCTAGCTTAGTCTAGCTTACCCTACCCTACCCTACCCTACCCTACTCTAGCCTAACCTAACGTACTCTTGCCTAGCCTAGCCTACTCTTTCCTAGCCTAACCTACTCTTGCCTAGCCTAGTGTACTCTAGCCTAGCCTACCTTAGCCTAATCTATTCTAGCCTAGCCTAGCCTAGCCTACTCTACCTTAGCTTACTTTAGCATACCCTAGCCTACCCTATTGTAGTTTAGCCTAGCTCAGTCTAACCTAACCTATACTAGCCTAGCCTACCTAGGCTCGACCCACTCTAGCCTAGCCTACTCTAACCTACCAACCCAACACAGCCTAACGTAGCTTATGCAAGCCTACTCTAGTTTACCCTACCATAGGCTACCCTAGCCTTACCTAACCTCATCTACTTAAACTTAGCCTAGCCTACTCTAGCCTACCTTGACATAGCCTTTCTTAGCCTACTCTAGCCTATCCTACCCTACGCTACCCAACAATAGGTTAGCCAACTCTAGCATACCCTAGCTTACCCTAGCTTAGTCTACCCTAGCCTAACCTAGTTTAGCTTGGCCTCACCTAGCATAGCCTACCTAACATAGTCTAGACTAGCCTAGCTAAGCCTACTATAGTATAGCCTAGCTTATTCCACCCTAGCATAACCTACCCTATCATAGTCTAGCCTAGCCTAGCCATACCTACTCTAGCATATCCTAACTTATTCTACTCTAGCATAACCTACCCTAGTGTATTGTAGCCTAGCCTAACATAACCTACTCTACCCTAGCCTACTTTAGCTTAGCCTAGACTAGCCTAGACAAGCGAACTTCAGCCTAGACTAGACTAGCCTACTTTAGCTTAGCCTAGCCTAGCCTCATCTAATTTACTTTACCCTAGCCTACTCTAGCCTAACGTACTCTTGTCTAGCCTACTCTAGGTTTGCCTATCCTAGCCTACAAGCCTACCTAGCCTACCCTATCCTAACCTACTCTAGCCTACTTTAGTTGCGTCTAGTCTAGCCTAGCCTAACTTACTCTACCCTAGCCTACTCTAGCCTAACCTACTCTTTTCTAGCCTACTCTAGGTTCGCCTAGCCTACCCTACTAGCCTACAGTAGCCTAACCTATCCTATCCTACCTTAGCCTAGCCTAGCCTACTTTGGCCTAACCTACCCTAGTCTAGCATACTTCAGCTTACCGTAGGCTAACCTACCTTAGCCTACCCTAGCCTACTCTAAACTAACCTACTCTTTCATATCATACTCTATCCTGTCCTAACCTACTCTATCCTAGCCTAACCTAGCCTACTCTAGCCTACCTTAGCCTAATCTATCCTATCCTAGTCTAGCCTAGCCTACTCTAGCTTAGCCAACTCTAGCTTAGCTTACTCTAACCTACGCTAGCCTACCCTATCGTACTCTAGCCTAGCCTAACCTGGCCTACTCTTTCCTAGCATAGCCTACTCTTTTCTAGCTTAGCCTAGCCTAGCCTAGCCTAGCCTCGTCTATCTTAGCCTAATCTATCCTACCCTACCCTACCCTACCCTAGCTTCCTCTAGCCTACCTTACCCAAGCCTCACCCACTCTAGCTTAGCCTACTCTAGCCTAGCCTACCCTACCCTATTGTACTCTAGCCTAGCTTAGTCTAGCCTAGCCTAACCTAGCCTAGCCTAGCCTACTCTACTCTACTCTACTCTACTCTAGCCTAGCCTAACCTACTCTAGCCTACTCTAACCTACTCTAGCTTTTGCTTAGCTTGGCTTAGCCAAGCTTACTCTAACCCCATCTAGATCTATAAAAAATTTATATATACATATTGTAGTTAAGACATTTATTAAAACACATATTTAAAATCAATTTTAAACAATTTTTCATTATATATTATATTAATTTATTTATTAATAAATATAGTGTAGGAATTTAATAAAAATTAATTTATCTTAGATTTAAAAATGATTAAAAATAAATAAAATAAATATATTAATAAAAAATTATCAAGAAAAAAGATTATTTTAGAGCCATAAATTACACTACTAATTTTAATAATTGAGAGAGCTTAAATGAAACCAGAAATCATTACATGAATTTAAATCTTTATTTAAAATATGTATAATAAATTTAGGAATCATCACTTACATTTCAATCTTTATTTAAGATACATAGACCAAACTTTAATTTAAATTGAAGTATATCTCACAATTTGATGATGCTATGGTCTGAAATGTTTTCTATATGGTTAATTAATCATTACAATATTCGCTGCGAATCAAACTAACTTCACCCTTGGTTCCAAGAACGGCAGGGTGTGATGGGTTTGATTTGCCGCAAACATTACTATGATTTAATTAGGATAGCAAAAACATTCACTGACCCTAACACGGAATTTTTAAATGATATTTCTCATTTTCAATTTCAATTTTATTATATATATTTTTAAAATAAATATTTGAAATTCAGTAATGATTTTTAAAATTTATTTTATATTAGCGAAAAATTCACTGACCCTAAACGGGGAATTTTTAAATGATATCTTCATTTAAATTCAATTTATTATATTTATATTTAAAATAAATATTGAAATTCAAGTAATGATTTTTAAATTTATTATATATTTAGAAAACAAATCAAATTCAAATGATATTGTGTTTAAACTCACAATAAAACAAAAATAATAGGCTAAGTACATTGAAATGTTGAACACGTGTACATGCATAGTAATTTTAATGCAAATTAAACTTGGGTAACTGATGGACAAGGAATAATCTGAATTTCATGCCAATTAAACTTGGGCAAGGAATAATATGAACAAATGGGATAGTTACGGGATGAGTAAAAACAATAGGAATGAATTTCATAAGCACCAAATGGATAAATGAGATAAGCTAACCAATAATTATTGCATGGATCGATAACCCACAACTAAACAAATCAATAGAAAATACTCTTAGACAATTAAAAGAAAGTACTAGTATGTGGTTTGACACCCTGGTTTCGTCATGATAGGGCAGAGGGAAGGAAATATGCTATTCTCGCTATGGTTTGACTAAGTTGAAGACTGGGTTCTGTTTTGAGAGCAAAATTTAGTTGGAATGTACTTGTAATTAAATCCCTCAGTTAAAAGAAAATACTCATTACATGGCTGGTTTGACGTCTCAGTTTCCAGCGTTACAGGGTTGAAAGAAGGAATTAACAAAAATACTCATTACAGGGTTGGTTTGACATTTAGATTTCGCTCAATTAAAAGTAAATACTCATTACAGGGCTGCTTTGCCATTTCAATTTCGATCATTACAGCGCTGAAAGAAAGAATTAACAGAAAGAAAAATAAAGAAAATGCCCTATTCTTGTTGTGGTTGACTAGGAAGAAATTAACATAAAGAAATCTGAAATGAAGGGATTGGGGTACCTGTACCTGTAATTGAATCACTAAACATTGATTACGCTTTAAGAATTCTTCAATTGGAAGATGGTAGAGAAAAATAAAGAAATTAACATAAAAAAAACTGAAATGAAGGGATTGGGGTACCTGTACCTGTAATTGAATCCCTAAACATTGATTATGCTTTACGAATTCTTCAATTGGAAGATGGCAGAGAAAAATAAAGAAAATACCCTTTTCTTGTTGTGGTTTGACCAGGAAGAAATTAACAGAAGGGATTGGGGTACCTGTACCTGTAATTGATTATGCTTCAGGAATTATTCAATTGGAGGTTGTTTTCTATCGAACCTTTTGAATACCCTGCATCACATTTGAGATACACGGACATGCATTAAAATAACAGAAATGAATTGGAAGGATATTAAGGAAAATGAAGAACAGAGAACAAATGAATTAATGATAATATGTACCTGAAATTAATGGCAGAGACCAGAGCCATTATTGAGAGAACCCTCCATCAGTTGCTGGACTGCCCTTACTTTGAAGTTGGGAATCAAACAGACTCACACTCACTCAACTCAGATTCACAGGCACACAAAGATTCATGCATAGGTGTAAGGACTCTGGACACCACATATCTCCACAATGGTATGATATTGTCCACTTTGGGCCTAAGCCCTCATGGATTTGCTTTTGGACTTACCCCAAAAGGCCTCATACCAATGGAGATATTTTCCCATCCTTATATACCCATGATCCTCCCCACTTCTAGTCAATGTGGGACTTTGGTCATATACCCAAAAATCCTCCCCTC